>RWGZ01001141.1:7537-64136 GCA_009725065.1 Utricularia reniformis | reverse complement strand
TAACGCATAAATTATCAAAATCACTTATACGAAAAAAGATGAAAAACTATCACTATTCACTCGATGGTCATTCTAGACTATTTTGAAACTTTGGGAGTTCTTATGCAATTTACAAACTTCGTGGAAATCGTTGATAGTTAATGGTGAAATTTTCTCTAAGGATAACATCAGAATATATTAATATGTATAATTATAATATAATTAAAATTATAAATATAAATAAAATATTATTAATTTTATATTGACGACTGGCATTCCGCCCTGAGGAAGGTCTCTGTCTCATAGCCACGGGCTCGCAGGGTTTCTTAAAACCCTAATCTGTAGAAGCTCAATTTCCCCTCAATTCGCAATTACGTACCATGTACTTGTACAGCTTGACCCTTCAACAAGCTACCGGAATAGTATGCGCCATCAACGGTAATTTCTCCGGGGGCAAGGTTCAAGAAATTGTGGTGGCGCGTGGAAAGGTCCTGGACCTCCTGCGTCCGGACGAAAATGGTAGGCTACAAACTCTTTTGTCAGTTGAGATATTTGGTACTATTCGCTCGCTAGCGCAGTTTCGTCTCACCGGATCTCATAAAGATTACATTGTTGTGGGTTCGGATTCTGGGCGAATTGTAATCCTTGAGTATAATAAGGAAAAGAACAGATTTGATAAAACTCACCAGGAAACTTATGGGAAATCGGGATGCCGAAGAATTGTGCCTGGCCAGTACTTGGCTGTTGACCCTAAAGGACGAGCTGTAATGATTGGGGCTTGTGAAAAACAAAAACTTGTTTATGTTTTGAATAGGGATACTGCAGCTCGCCTTACTATCTCTTCTCCATTAGAGGCTCATAAGAGCCAAACTATAGTTTATTCAATTTGTGGAGTAGATTGTGGTTTTGATAACCCTGTTTTTGCTGCTATAGAGCTTGATTATTCTGAAGCTGATCAGGATCCCACTGGTCAGGCTGCAAATGAGGCTCAGAAACAGTTAACCTTCTATGAATTAGATTTAGGTCTCAACCATGTTTCTAGAAAATGGTCAGAGCAGGTCGACAACGGAGCTAATTTGCTTGTAAATGTACCAGGTGGTGGTGATGGACCTAGTGGTGTGCTAGTTTGTGCAGAAAACTTTGTTATTTATAAGAATCAAGGGCATCAAGATGTAAGAGCTGTTATTCCGAGGCGTGAGGATTTGCCTGCTGAGCGTGGTGTTTTGGTTGTGTCTGCGGCTATGCATAAGCAGAAATCTATGTTTTTCTTTCTCCTGCAGACTGAATATGGGGATATTTTCAAGGTCACACTGGATCATGAGAAAGATAGAGTAAAAGAGTTGAAGATTAAATACTTTGATACTATTCCAGTAACTTCTTCTTTATGTGTTTTAAAGTCAGGCTTTTTATTTGCTGCATCAGAGTTTGGAAATCATGCATTGTATCAATTTCAAGCAATAGGAGATGATTTAGATGTCGAGGCTTCATCAGCTACTCTAATGGAAACTGAAGAAGGCTTTCAACCTGTGTTTTTCCAACCTAGGAAGCTGAAAAATCTTGTTAGGATCGATCAGATTGAGAGTTTGTCGCCAATAATGGATATGAAAATCGCAAACCTTTTTGAAGATGAAACTCCTCAGGTATTTACTTTGTGTGGACGGGGACCTCGTTCATCTCTGAGAATATTGAGGCCAGGTTTAGCAGTCAGTGAAATGGCGGTGTCACAATTACCTGGTGTGCCTAGTGCGGTCTGGACTGTCAAGAAAAATGTAAATGATGAATTTGATGCGTATATCGTTGTTTCTTTTGCTAATGCTACCCTTGTTCTTTCGATTGGTGAAACTGTTGAAGAAGTTAGTGATAGTGGATTTCTCGACACGACACCATCTCTCGCTGTTTCTTTAATCGGGGATGACTCTCTAATGCAAGTTCATCCAAGTGGGATTAGGCATATCAGAGAAGATGGACGTGTTAATGAGTGGAGAACTCCTGGAAAGAGAACGATTGTTAATGTTGGTTCTAATAGACTTCAGGTTGTCATAGCTCTTAGTGGAGGGGAGATCATTTATTTTGAAGTTGACATGACTGGGCAGTTAATGGAGGTTGAGAAGCATGAAATGTCGGGAGATGTTGCTTGTTTGGACATCGCCCCTGTACCCGAAGGCAGGCAAAGATCACGTTTTCTTGCAGTTGGATCGTATGACAATACTATACGCATCTTATCACTAGATCCAGATGATTGTATGCAGATACTGAGTTTGCAAAGTGTTTCATCTCCTCCAGAGTCTCTTCTGTTCCTTGAAGTTCAAGCTTCTGTTGGTGGCGAAGATGGAGCAGATCACCCAGCCAACTTGTTCTTGAATGTTGGTTTACAAAATGGAGTTCTATTCAGGACTGTTGTGGATATGATCACCGGCCAGCTATCAGATGCCCGATCTCGTTTCTTAGGGTTAAAAGCACCAAAGCTCTTTTCCATTGTTGTGCGAGGAAGGAGAGCTATGATTTGCTTGTCCAGTAGACCATGGCTTGGTTATATACACCAAGGGCACTTCCTTTTAACACCTCTGTCTTATGAAAAACTTGAATTTGCTGCTTCATTTTCATCAGACCAGTGTGCAGAAGGTGTTGTTTCCGTTGCAGGTGATGCTTTACGGGTTTTCACTCTTGATAGACTTGGAGAATCATTTAATGAAAATTCAATCCCATTAAGGTATACCCCAAGAAAGTTTGTTGTTCAGCCAAAGAAAAAGCTTCTAGTGATAGTCGAAAGTGATCAGGGAGCATTCACCGCAGAAGAACGTGAAGCTGCAAAGAAGGAATCATTTGAAGCTGCTGGTGTTGGTCAAAATGGCAACAATGATCAGATGGAAAATGGTGATGATGAAGAAAACAGTGATCCATTTTCTGATGAACAATATGGCTATCCTAAGGCAGAGTCTACTCGTTGGGTTTCTTGCATACGAGTCCTGGATCCAAGAACCGCACAGACGACTTGCTTGCTTGAACTTCAAGATAATGAAGCTGCATTCAGCTTGTGTACTGTGAATTTCCATGACAAGGAATATGGAACTCTTTTGGCTGTTGGTACAGCAAAAGGCCTACAGTTTTGGCCAACGAGGTCATTTGAAGCTGGATTTATTCATATATACCGATTTAAGGAAGATGGGAAGGTCCTTGAACTATTGCACAAGACCCAAGTGGAAGGTGTTCCCCTTGCATTGTGCCAATTCCAAGGGAAATTGTTGGCTGGTATAGGATCTGTACTTAGATTGTATGATTTAGGTAAAAGGAGATTGCTCAGGAAGTGCGAGAATAAGCTTCTTCCTAACACAATCACATCTATTCACACTTACCGTGACCGGATTTATGTAGGGGACATGCAAGAGGTATGTGATTCGAAAAAAAAAATTCTATCAAGTTCGTTAAACTGCTTAGCCTGAAACTCCAGCTCCGATTTTTAATCATATGTTTTTTAGTGTTACATATATTGCTTACATGTTTTTTTTCCACAGTCTTTCCATTACTGCAAATATAGACGTGACGAAAATCAGCTATATATATTTGCTGATGACACTGTCCCGAGATGGCTTACTGCAGCAAGCCATGTCGATTTTGACACAGTGGCTGGCTCGGACAAATTTGGAAACATCTACTTTGTTCGTCTACCACAAGATGTCTCTGATGAGATCGAAGAAGATCCAACTGGTGGTAAAATAAAGTGGGAACAAGGAAAGTTAAATGGTGCCCCAAACAAGGTTGAGGAGATAGTCCAATTCCATGTTGGTGATGTTGTTACATGTTTACAGAAATCATCTCTGATTCCTGGTGGTGGAGAGTGTCTCATTTATGGTACCGTTATGGGTAGTTTGGGTGCGTTTCTTCCATTTACGTCTCGTGACGATGTTGATTTTTTCTCTCATCTTGAGATGCATTTGCGTCAAGAAAATCCACCTTTATGTGGCAGAGACCACATGTCTTATCGATCTTCATACTTCCCCGTCAAGGTTTTTCAAAGCTATATACTTAAATGAAGTTAGTGCAATTTATTAAACCATATAATGTTCTTCTAATGTTTCTCATACATCTGCAGGATGTGATCGACGGAGATCTTTGTGAACAATTTCCAACCTTGCCAATGGATATGCAGCGTAAAATCGCAGATGAACTGGATAGAACACCAGCAGAGATCTTAAAAAAACTAGAGGAGATAAGAAACAAAATAATATGATATTGCTTTTCTATGCATTTTGCTGGCTGGAGCCTAAGTTTGATGCGAAAAATGACTAAATTTCATGCTTTTTAGGTGATGATTTATGGCTAGGTAGTTTGTATCCAATTTGTGTAAGAACCTGCTAGTTGTGGATTTTTTATTGTGATCCCTATCCTTTTAAATTGCAGCATCTTTTCTCTATTTTCATGCTCTACAGGTTCACTTTGAACTCAGGAAGTCATACCGGTGGTATACCGCCCGGATCGTGACTGTACACTGATATTTCAATTTATCACCGGTATATCAACAATATATCAGAGAAATCGTTCGTACTAGTTGTGACCGGTACGGTATGACTTCCCTTTGAAGTTACTAGCCTAATCAAGATACCAGACGTTGTTCTGCGATGCAACCGGCATTATCTTCGCCAGCCAATACAAATAATTTCTTCCTCCGTGGATTCATCTGTCTTTAAGCTTTTTAAAATTCCTTACTTAACTTCCCTAGTTTCTTTTTTATATATATTTTGCAGACAAGTCGGTATAATTGGCATCGCCAAAGGAATTCCGTTCTCGAGATGTTGCACAACAAGAATCGGTAATCGGTTGAACTCTGTATAATTTTTTATAGTTTTTTCAGTTGGTTTATTTAACTGTTGAGTTTATTGCTAGCTAGCTGCATGAGTTGTGATTTATGCTTGTGGTGTATGAGCTTCGATGCACATGAAAATGTTATTTGTTACGTCATGTAGCATGTTTTGAGAAGTCAAACCGTGACTAGTTTTGTTAATGATATTAGGTTTGAAAGGGGATTAAATTTCAAACTTGCTTCTCAGTGTAGTCCGAGGCACATTTTCGCCCGTTTTACATTCACAAGCTTCTTAGTTACCAGTTCGGAATATTTAGCTCAAATACGATTGAATTTGCTGACTAATATAGATTATGTTTATAAGGCTGAGGGATGACTAGTCTTTTCAATTGAGTTTACATCACCCGGAGGCACAGTTATATCTCATTCGTTCACACTCTCCCGTTGCTGCAGCCTTAGTGACTTGAGACAAATGATGTTATAATGGTTCAATATCGTGACTAATTTAAGTATATTGTCATTGCTAATTTTCAAGATATATGGTGTATGTATAAGATGGAGAGCGACTTTTTACGTTCCGATGATGTTTCGAAGATGTGTTGTTTTAATCGTCCTTCTCTTGTAGTGTTTCAATCAGATAAAAAACACTAGCAAATGGAGGGCTCCATATGGATGTGATCTGTTTTTCTTATGCATTCGTTTCGATCAAGTATTATTTTAGTTGGTAAGACGTTTTTTTGTATTTCGCATCCCGGTTCTCGGTCATCCCGTCTAATTCTTCAACAAATTATAAAATTGTAAAAATCACTTCAATCTTTAAAAAATTGATTGAATTACTAAAATTTTAAATATATAAATTTATAGTAGACGATACACAAATTTGGTCGGATTGTTTTATGGTCCCATATTTTAGTGATAATTTTTATCACTAAAATATGAATATTGTAAAACTTATTGCTATACATTATAAGTGTGTCAAAAATAGTCTTTAAAGTTTAATTTATGGAATATAATTGACTATCAAAATTTTTCAATTTTGGCAATTTAATTCATCGATTAAAATTAAATTTTGTGGATTGATTTTGCTATTTTTGGTATTTAATTTGAATGTTGCAAACTTGGATATCAAATTTGTAGAAATTTTAAAGTTTCATGAAATTAATTTTTTCAAAATTGTAAAATTTGGAATCGAATGTGATATTTTCTCGTTTATATTAAATTTAAGCTCTGAATAAATATTGATTATGATACACAATTGTAAAGAGAAAAAACGAGTCACTATCAACAAGGAGACATGTCGTGGGTAAGCACTTAAATGAGCTTTAATGACAAAGTTGTATTGATAGAGATTTGTTAATACTTCATGAAAATGACACAATCCTAAACTTCATTATTTTCATGTGTTAATACTTATTTTTACGAGTAATTTTATGGGTTTGAGTTTAGTTCGAAATAGACTAAATTTGGTTTGACTTCGAAAACTCAGTCATTTATGATTTGTTATTCAATTCGAATGTATAGTTTGAATTGTTGATACAATATTTGAAAAACACGTTCGTTGTTTTAGGTAAACGAGTGCTATCGAGTATCCCGAAATAATATATATTATTATAAAATTATCAACTCGTAAAAATTTGAAAATGTTAGGGAAACTTTTTAATACAAAAGCAATTTACATAATTCATTTTTTAAAAACAATGAAATAAAGTGTAGTAATATTATCATATTATTGACTTTAATATAGGAATATTAAGGACTTGATTTTTTTAAAGAAAAATAAATAACTTAAATCGATGAAATTATTGAAGGTTAAAAATTAAAATTTTCCAGAAATGAAGTATATTAATTAACGTACATCAATTAAATCATGTATATTTGGTTTATTTATTATATTTAAGTTGTGTTAAACTCCGTACGATTTGCTTGAATTCAGAGTATTGTGCATCTCAATGAAAAGCTTAAATTGATGAAATTTTTTAAGGATAAAAATTAAAATATTCCAAAAATAAAGTATATTAATTAAAACATGTAAAATAGTGCACATTTTGTTTATTTATTTAAATAAAGAATTTAAAGTATTGGTTTAGATTTTAGGGTTTACTTGCATTGTTTTTAAAAATATGAAACTTACATAATTCAACTTAATAAATATTAAAATATTAGTTCATTATTTTAAAAATAATATATTTGTATTTTTTAATCAATAAATTCTTAATACACCATAATCAAATTAATAAAAAAATAACTTCCAGACCTTACTTGTTGCAAGTAGAGCAATTCGAACGAACCAAACTTGTTGTGTTAATATTCGTTCATATTTTTATTCGAATGTGAAAATATGTTCGAACATTGTTCAAATTATTAAGTGAAAATATGTTCGAACATTGTTCAAATTATGTTGTTCATGTTTGTTCGTATGATTTGTTAAAACATGTTTGTACTATTTGTGCGAATTTTAATTAAAAAATCAAATTTTGTTATTTTACAAACAAAATTACAAAAAATAAATGTATTGAAAAAATAATCAAATAATTATCTTTCACAAAACAAATAAGAAGACTTACCTCACTAACAGTAAAGGTTTTGTAAAGTTTTTAGATTTAAATACTATAATAATCTATTATTATAAAAATTAATTAAAATAATATATTTTTTCACAAAAGTTCGAATTTGTTCACGAAAATGTTTGTGTTCGTTCAAATTATAAACGAACAAAAAATAATATTCTAATAATATTTATATTTTTATTCGAACGAACGAATACGATCATATACGAGACGAACATATATTATTCAAGAATTGTTCGGATTGTATCCCTAATTGCAAGAATAAATATGATTCCTTAGTTCCAAATACTTCATCAGAAACCCCCAAAGCGCGTGTGAAAATACACGCAGAGCCACGCGCTTCGTCTTTCAGCTGCTTATATCTCCATCAAGGAAATAGTAAAAGAGTTCAAACCCTAAAACTCTTCTCTCACAGAGATCAACAACACAGAACAAGTTACAAGCTAAGCTTCCACTTCACCAAACCCCAAACCCCAAACACTTGTTCTATAAATGGGGTTTCCCATTTCCAGTTTATCTTTTTAGGGTTTGAAAAAAAAGGGTTTTCTTTTATACTTATGGGTAGAGGAAGAGTTGAGCTGAAGAGAATAGAGAATAAGATTAACAGGCAAGTAACTTTCGCCAAGAGAAGAAATGGGCTTCTTAAAAAAGCTTATGAGCTTTCAGTTCTCTGTGATGCACAAGTTGCCCTCATCGTTTTCTCAAACCGTGGAAAGCTTTATGAGTTTTGCAGCTCATCTGAGTACGTATTTTTCTTCAATATTACTCAAAGATGCGTATTTTGTTCTTGTGGCTTTCAAGTTTGAAGCTTAACATCATTTTTCTGAGACTGACAGATTTCTATGAAGTTAATTTACGTGAATCAGCAGATTATTCTTTGGTCTTAAAACTGTTAAACTTTTAACCGGTCTGAAGCATGGATCCATGTCCTTTGATCTTCTTGTACCTGATATAAGACTGTGTATGTCAGTATATATATAGTTTTTTTTCTAAGCTAGATTCCCATGGCCTTAGATGAACTGCAAGTTTTAAATCATGGAACAAAAATCTAGGGTTTTTTGTTGATGTTAGAAGAGATGTGAATTTTTTTATTATTTTTTATTTGATTAGTTTAATTTAATTTTTAACTGACATATTGATATGACTTGTTTTGTATTATATTAACATGAATATCTGATTTGTCAGATTTTGTAATGTACCATAAATTCATTTATTAAAATCTAAGTTCTATTTTTGTATGATTTTAACTTATAGTTGTTAGAGAATTAATATTAACACTTATACTTGAAAAGGTCATGATTTTTTTATGAAAACGCATGATTAAAATTGATGTCTCTTAGATGAAGGGTCATGTCTATTCGTTCTAGAAATTTAGGATTCAATGGCCGGGAAGTGTAATTCAGTGCATAAGAGAAGTGAATCACATTGAAAAGATTTGGACCAAGTCAATTACCCATGATATCACTCCTCTTATAAACTAGACATTTTCTATTTCCACATCCGATGTGTGATATATTTCAACATTCGTGTTCTACCCGATTCTCTACAAATACAACTTTTTATTTTATTTTCGCGACACTTGTCTAATGACTTGAGAAGTCATGATTTTTATGAAAATACATGAATGAAGGTCATGATTCTCGAATGAAGAGTCATGTCTATTTGTTATATCAAGTTCTCGATAAATATCACTTTTTATCTTCATTTTTTCCGCACAAAATACAATTGAAGGGCTTATTGCACACTAAGAGATATTACAAGGAAATCTTTAAATAATCTGTAATGATAGTGTTGTTTCTACACACCTCAAACTTTGTTAATTATTCCGTTGGATACTTAACAATAGTTTCACTTACTCTCTCTAACTCATGAGGGTTCTTACAATATTTAAATCTATAAGTGACTTTCATTACCGATTTCGATTTATCGAGATTATATATTCGTATACACTCTTCGTTAATAGATAACTACGGTGTATTATTACTGTAACATGTGGTTTTATGTGTGTTTTTTGTATTAGTATGATGAAGACACTTGAAAGATATGAAAAATGCAGCTATGGGTCATTAGAAATTGGTAATCAAGGAAGAGAACTTGAGGTCATTTTCATAACTTGTTTATCTTTAAGCATGAATTTGGTGTAAAAAAATATCATATTCTCTTATGATTTTTTTGCAGCTTAGTAGCTACAGAGAATACTTAAAACTGAAGAGTAGATATGAAGGGCTTCAACAGTATCAAAGGTATTTGTTATTTCTACTCGATTTTTTTCGGGTTTTTCGATGAACGGGGATACATGTTTTATGTAGGCAACTTCTAGGTGATGATTTGGGATCACTTAATCTTAATGATCTTGAAGCTATTGAGCATCAGTTGGAGTCTTCTTTGACTCTCATTAGGTCTACTAGAGTAAGCTAAACTTTTTTGTGTTTTCAAGAGTAGTAACACATGAGAATAAAACAAGGAAGTTATACCAGTCAGTATCGCTCGTACCATTCGTGATCGGTATAAACGTTTTTTTCGATATACCAGTGATATATCTTAATAGCGGTGTACCGGTCGCGATCAATATTTAACGGTACGACATGTATACTGGGCGGTGTACCACCGGGATGACTTCCATGGAAAATATGAAGGGTTTTTAGTATTATGATTGAATAATTGACATTCTCACTTCATTTGTAGACACAGACAATGCTGGATCAACTTTGTGATCTTCAAACAAAGGTATAATTTGCATTAATGTGAGCATGTATAAAGTGTAAGGGGAAATTGTGTCTTTAGTTCTCAAACTTAGGTAGTTTTGATAAATTTGATCTCTAAGTTTTAAGGGCATATTTAGTCTACAAATTTTAATGTTTTGGCAAACTTAATCCTCCAAGTTTGTACTATTTGGAGAATAAAATCATCATAGTGGCAAAATGGATCTATGGAATTTGATTTTAGCTGATGATCTCTATTGTTAAAATTGAAAACTTTGTGATCAATTATATCATACGCACTAAACTTTGGAGGATTGATTTTGTCAAACATTAAAAAGTATAAAAGCCGATTTTGCCATATTTATACTTTGAGTATCATTGTATCTACCATACAACTTTATGAATCAAAATTGAGAAAACAATGCCCTTCAATCTCCATATTTTTATAGTTTTGGTAAAATTGGTTCTCATAATTTGCATATTTAGTCTTATTTTGGCATACTTTAAAATATTTTGGTATTCCAAGTTTGCAACGTTTGACAAATCAGATTCTCAAAGCGATAAAATTGGTTCTCGAAATTTGATTTTGGCCAAGAATTGATCTTATTTTCCAAAATCGAAAAACTTTAGAGACTAAATGTCATACACACTAAACTTTAGGAATTGATTTTGTCAAAATTTAGAAAGTATGTGGATCAGTTTTGTCATCTTCATTCTTAGCGTATCAAAATTGTCACAATCATAAAACTCTAAGGACCAAAACCATGAAAATATGAGGACCAAATTTGCATCCCGGGGGACTAAATTTGCTGACCTATAAAATAATCAATTATTGCTGGTTTTTTATGCTTTCTGTAGGAAAAAGTGATGATGGATGCTAACACTGCTTTGGGAAGAAAGGTTTCATATTTATTTTTTGCAACAAGAATCAATTTTTTAGCTTTACTGTTTTATTTTGTATGGTTTCAGCTTGAAGAAATTTATACAGCAAATCAGGTCCAGCAGAATACTTGGGTCACAGTTGAAGGGCAAAATAGCAACACATTTGTTCATCAAAATCCTCATACTCAGACCTTCTTTCAGCCTCTTGATTGCAACTCTTCTCTTCAAATTGGGTACATATTCATTGAATAAAGTTTAAAAGTGATCATTTATGTTGATTTTTTGGGTGTAAACAAACAGGTATAATGATAATAATCAGGTGAATTCTGGCCGTATAATGGGAGAATCCGACGATGGAAATCGAACCGTAAACGGATTTGAGATTCCGATTTGGATGCTCTGAGAGATAAAAGGGTGTGTTGTTTAATGAATCATATATAATGTTGTGTATGTATGGGATGAAGCGTGCAATAAATTTACACTGTTTGTATGAATTTTTATTTGAAACAAAATGCAAGAATCATATTGTTTTGATTGCCTTTTAGTTGTACCAATAGTTATCGAGTTCTAATAAAAAAACATAATTTTAAATTTATAGTTGTTGTGAAGACAACTTAGACTGATAAAACAAAGGAAACATGCAAAGATTTTACGTTGAAAACTTCAAATAACGGGGAAAAATAACAGTGTCGAGGAGGAAAATCCTCAACTAATTCACTATCATGATGAATCATGATACAAAACAATGACAAAACAAGGCTAGCGACAAGGGAAACAATCACCAAAAAGAGGGCAAGCCTAGCAAAGTGAGGAAGTAAAAATTTCAAAGGTTATGGCTCCCCCATGATGCACACTTGCCATAACTGTCAACCGTTTCCTTAAAACTTTCGGGCATGCTGTTCACGTTAGGATGGCATATGTCTCACCAGACCCAATCTTATCCAAAACAACGTCCACAACCAACAAACCACAAAGAACCGCTCCACCACTTGCTAGTTACATGCACAATCCTACTCTGGGTCTACTTGTCTTCCGTTTGAGCTGAACTGAATCTAAGAGTGAGCATTCGGTACCAAATATTAAACCAAACTAAATATTTAAATACCGAATACCAAACCAAACTAAATATTGAATATCCATCCCGATCCAATAATTTTTTAGTACAAATACCGAAATACCGAAATAATTTCGGTATTTCGGTATCGGTACCAAAATACCAAAATTAAAAGCAAATAAAAAAAGTTATCTCAATCAATTAGATATAAAAATATTTTAAAAAGACAAACATCGAGTAATTGATCAAATTTCTCAATTTATATAATAATACAATCTTCAATTCTTCTAGTTTCTAGTCCAATATAAGTGTAGAATGTTCTGAAACTTCTGAAAACAAGTACGAAAAATAATTATTAGAAAATAAATGAGAAGTTGATAGTTTACTCATGTGGAAATTAAATTACCATTCTCAAAATTATCTTGCTTATATTGATCTTCTTCAATATCATCATAATGTAGTTCACGGAACCAATCTTGAGTGCATATAAGTGCTTCTACACTTTTCAAACTCATAGAACTTTTATAAGAATCAAATATTCGTCCACCTATTATACTAATAATAGGTGGAAATTAGAATAATGTCCTAAAACCCTACTTTCAATCTAATATTAATAAATGAATGATCTATGTCTCATTTAAAAATTTAAAAAAATATATACTTTTAAAAATTAATGTGATATTCAATATTTACCGAATTTTCATTCTTATTACCGAATATCAAACCAAATACCATAATTTCATATAAACAACTACCAAACCGAATACCAAATACTGAAATAACAAAATTTTGGTATGATATTTGATATTCTAAAATTTTTGTTCACCCCTAACTGAATCTTAGGTTAAATTTAACTCTTGGGCTGGACACATTTTATGGTACCTGGTCCAGGAGTTCCCATCACATACTATAACACAGGAAATTAGTTCATTCTTCGTCCGAAAAGCATATGAAATCGGAGTCATAGACAACGCTCTTAGGCCGAATATAGTCCTTGAAGCAACATCTTCAATATTGGATGCATTGGACAAATTTAAGTGCAAGCTTGCAGAGCTCTTTCAGTTAACACAGCTGAATATCATATGAATTAAAATAAATGAGAAAATGGTTAGTTTGATCCCCACAGTTTGGTGATTTTGACAAATTTGATCCACAAACTTTTATTTGATATTTATAATCTACATACTTTGATATTTTTGACAAATTTGATCCCCATGTGGCAAAATTAATCCCCAAAATTTAAGGAGCAATTTTGTCACATATATGAAACTTTGAGGACTAGATTTACCAAAAGTTACAAAATATGAGGATTAATTATACCAAAAATACAAAGTTTGGGGACTTGTTTTGCTTACACAAAACTTTGAGAATTAAATTTATCAAAATGAAGAAAGTTTAAGGATTAAATTTGCTAAATCATACAAACTTTGGGGATCTTAAATGTCATTAGCCCGAATTAAAATACAAAAGATGAAGGATTAAGCATATTGATGTAAGCATATGAAACTTTATACCTTAATGCCTGAAGATAATGAGAAAATACTAAAAGCATTAAGCATGTTGCTCCAAGAACAGATGTGGAATAATAGAACACTGCACCAGCAAAACAAGAGAATAATTAACTAAACCTCAAGATCCATTTATTGGGGAGTGAAACTAATGAATATCAAGAACAAATGAAATATTAGGGCGTATGATCAGGGCAATGCAAAGTCATCAATTTCTAAGGTAATTTTAATGAACATGATTCTGTTCCCAGATCCACATTCTCCTTATTGATAAAGATCCATCATTTTCACGATAGTTTATGTGCAATGTGCTTCACAAGACATCGATAACACGAATTCTGATTGCAAATGCGTAACTTTTGTGGGATTTCTATAGCAATCAGGGAAAGAAAGAATATGAAATCATAACTTAAGAAAGTTAATTCAACTGAAGCAACACAATTACATCAAATGTGCAAAAAACAGTTCAAATCCATGTGAAAAACTAGCCATTCGACGCCACAGCAGCCGTGTGCTCGCCGCCGCAAGCGGCATCATGCCAGTTCAAATTCAGGCTACCTTCCGGATACCCAAATAAGTGAGCTTAAAATCCCAAGCCCATACAATGTGGGCTTCTCACCAAATGCAAATTATTATAAAATAAATAATTCGCATTTGCTGACATGGAAATGTGGCTAGAATCCTACAAGAGCTCGAACCTATAAATATGATTAATTTTAATGGTGATAACCTATAGTGAACTACTTTCATTCCCGTGAGGCAATCACGGATGTATTCACGTTTAGAACAACGTTAGATAAATAGCAATGAGGTGAAATGATTCTACTGTGTTTTGAAGTGAACTGATCGTGGTTTAAAAAAATTATTTTTGAAAAAACTGTGTAGTAATCGTGAATAAAGGGTAAAATGGATATTTCACAAGTACATTCTTGTCATCATTGTGTTAAATTAATTGTGAGTTACCATAATTTTCTACGACCGCACGAACATAGTTATTAATTATGTTTGATTAATATGAAATATAACTACGATCGGTTGACCACACCGGACAGTATATTGCCCTTCCAAACAACACCATTATCAAATTGCCAGCGATTGATCGTCCTATCATACTGTTGACAACCTTTAAACCGGGTACCAAGGATGTGTTCTTGTTGAGAACCATTAAACCCGGTACCAACGAGGAGTCATAAGCAAGAATGAAGGTGGTCAGACCCAATCGAGAATTCGACGGCTGAAATTATCAAACAGACCGATCGGTCCCGGAAAGAGCATAGGACGATCGGTCCAGACAAACAGCATAGGGCGATCGGTCCCGGCAGTTTGCTTAGGGGCAACACACCGATCGGTCCGGCAGATTGCTTAGGGCCAAACAGATCCGATCGGTCCGCAAACTGCTTAGGACAGTAGACCGATCGGTCCAGCAAACAACTTATGGCCAAGCAGATCCGATCGGTCCGCAGACTGCTTAGGGTCAAACAGACCCGATCGGTCCGCAGACTGTTTAGGGCAGTAGACCGATCGGTCCAGCAGACAGCTTAGGGACATACAGACCCGATCGGTCCAGACAGACTGCTCAAGGCAGCAGACCGATCGGTCCTGACAGACTGCGTAAGCCCCATCAGACTACATAGGTCCTGACAGACTGGATGTAGGTCCATCAGCATGCATTCTATGCTTTAGGCTCAACCACGCTTTCCAGCATGCGGAAACAACATTGTCAGAGGCGCTGACATGACATTAATTACACGCATTTCCCACTCTTTAAATACAGAGCTAAAAGATAAGCTCAAGAGGACCCAAAAGAAGAAGACCAATTTCGAAGAACCCTAGCCGCTGTAATTTCATTTCCGCTGCTCTTATTCCCTTTGTATATTTCATTGATTTATTAATGAATTTGCCGTGGAGGTTCTCCTCTCGGCAACGTGATTTTTCCCCCCTTTCTTACGGGGTTTTTCCACGCTAAAATCGCCTGCGTTCTTTCCATTTTCTTATTTCAAGTTGTCTCCACAAACAACAAATAAAATCGATTTTCAGAATCCGGCGACTGTTGATACCCCCTAAAAAGGAACCACAACACATACATATATNATGCCATTACTCACATGGGTCGGCCCGAACCGATTCTTGTTGAACCCATAATGAAATCCATTTAAATCATTTGTTGATTTAGATGGGTCGAATCTTCATCGGGTTCAAATGCATCTG
Source organism: Utricularia reniformis (assembly GCA_009725065.1). Taxonomy (NCBI): domain Eukaryota; kingdom Viridiplantae; phylum Streptophyta; class Magnoliopsida; order Lamiales; family Lentibulariaceae; genus Utricularia; species Utricularia reniformis. The sequence continues at coordinate 48,438 of RWGZ01001141.1, read as the reverse complement.
TAAATCATATGGTTTAAATCTATTAGATGAATACATGGTGTCAATAAATCATGATAAAATGATAAGAGTAAAAAGAAGAATGAAGAATTCTATTATTTCTCGATGTTGAATACATTTATAAAGACATCAATTTATAAGAGTCAATTTATTCTATTGTAGGAAGAAATTAATTTGTGTAATCAATCTTGGAAATTATTGCAATGATTATTTCCAAGATTAATGCCTTCAACTTTGGTAATTGAGGGAATCAATGATGATTTCTTGATTCTCGGCTAACACCCCTCTCAATTCGAAGCATGAAGATCACAAATGTCCGAATTGTGTATTAGATGTTTAAATGTTGCACCTCCAATGCTCTTAGTCATCATATCGACCAATTGAAATTTTGTGTTCACATGCTTCAAAAACAACTTCTTTGTCGGATACTAGATTGCAGACAAAATGACAATCAACATCAATATGTTTAGCTCGTTCATGGAAGACCGGATTCGTTGCAATGTGGATGGCAGCCTGAATATCACAAAATAGTGGCATTGGTGATGATAGTTGAATATCTAAGTCTATCAAGAGTTGTTTCAACTAACGGAGTTCACAACAGATTGATGTCATAACACGATATTTGGCATCAACAGATGACCTGGAGATAGTCTTTTGCTTCTTTGTTTTCCACGAGATATGAGAGGATCCGAGAAATACAAAATTTTTTGTCAAATGACAGCTTGCCCAATCAAAGTCACAAAAACCATAAACTTGTAAATTTGAATCTGATCGTAGTAAGATTCCTTGTCTCGGAGCTCCCTTCAAATACCGAACTACCCGCATAGTTGCATTCCAATGATCGAGTCTTTGTGTTTACATGAATTGAGTTAAGATGTGGACTGCATAGCTTATTTCTGGTCTCGTAAATGTCAAGTATATCAATCTTCTAACCAATCGACGATACTTTTCAAGATCATTCAATAATGTACTCAATGATGTCGCTAGCTAATGGTTTTGTTCTAATGGTGTTGTGGATGGCTTGGCTTCCATAAGACCAGTTTGAGAGATAATATTCAATGCATATTTCCGGTGATTGAGATATAAACCTATGGGATTGCGAGCTACCTCTACTCCAAGAAAGTATTTGAGCTTCTCCAAGTCATTCATATGAAACTTACGACATAATTTTTCTTTGAAGTCATGCATGACTCGATGTCCGTTTCCAACAATAATTAGATCATCAACATAAATGAGGACCTGAAATTCCACAGATTCTTGAGAATAAGTAAACAATGAATAATCTGACAGCGATTGTGAGAATCCAAGTTCAATAAGTCATTCGGATAGTTTTAAGAACCAACACCGAGGGGCCTGTTTAAGACCATATAGAGACTTTCGTAACTTGCACACTTGTTTATCATCGGTGGTTGTAAAACCAGGAGCTAGTTTCATATACACTTCTTCATTCAAATCGCCATGAAGAAATGCATTGTTAACGTCCATTTGATGGATTTCCCAATTTTTGGAGACTGCGACGGCAAGTAGAGACCGAACATTTACCATTTTAGCGACTGGTGCAAATGTTTCATTATAATCCACTCCCTCTCGTTGTGTGTTCCCCAATATGACTAATTTTGTTTTATAGCGTTCGATAGGACCATCAGCCTTGCGTTTGATACAATATACTCATTTGCATCCTAAGCAAGCTTTCCATTAGGCAACCTTTGCAAAGTCCAAGTGCGATTCTTTTCAAGTGCCTCTAACTCAGTCTTCATCGCATCTTGCCATAAGAGGTTTTTAACAGCATCATAATATCTTTTAGGCTCAATTGGCTATGAAGAAATCGTTGCGAGAAAGCGTCGATGTCCTGTACTAAAAACATCATAGTTCAAATATATGTTTAGAGGATATAGACACGTACCAGAGGACTCGTCAAAGGAAGCTGTGGTAGAAAAATCGATGAGATCATAATACTTGGATATGTTACCAAATCTCTTTGAAACAGTAGTCTGAGCATGCCCACAAACATAATCCTTCATTTTTTTGGACGTTGTTTAATTCGATGACCGCAACCAAGGAGATCTGCCGCCTTCAATGTTGAAGTAACTTGTGGCATGGTCTCGACTTGGACATCATTGGAATGAACAAAAGAGGGTGACCCATGAGTAGATTCAAGTTCAAAAAGTGTTTCTCGAAGTAAAGGTGGCGTATAAAGATTTAGTGTTGTAGATATTGGTGAAGATACAAGTTCTTCACCCGAGATAGGATCATGGGAAGAGATAGAGATTGATGTCTCTTTGCTCGGGATAAGATCATGGGAAGAGATAGGGCTAGGCTTTCCCTCACACCTAACAGGTGAGATAGGGGTGATCTCACAAGAAGAAGAAACATGTGGTTCAGGAAGAATAGATTCATATAGAGACTTATCAAAAGGAAATTGATTCTCAATAAATGTTACATCTCGAGTGACAAAAATTTCCGAGGATTCCAAGTCATAAACTTTCAAACCCTTCTAGGAAGATGGATAACCAAGGAATACACACCGTCGGCTATGCTCAGAAAACTTATCATGATTTCAGCGATGACGGTATACAAAGAAAAAACAACCCAAAGCTCGTAAGTGAGGGAACGATGGAGTTCGGCCAGTAAGTCTCTCAAATGGAGTTTGACTACCAAATAAGGTTGTATGAGTTCGATTGATAAGATATCCCGCTGTTAGGATGCTTTCCCCCCAAAAGCGAATAGGTAGGTTGTTTTGGAACATTAGTGCTCAAGCAACATTAAGAATGTGATGATGCTTACGCTCTACCCGCCCATTTTGTTGAGGAGTGTAAACGATTAAAGTTTTATGATTGATTCCGGATGAGAGAAAGAACGGTCGAAGGGCCAAGAATTCCCTCCCATTGTTCGTTTGAAAGCATTTTGGAATAGTCTGATATTGAGTTGAGACCATGACACAAAAGTGACGTATTCGATCTTGTACCTCACGTTTCGTGGCCATGAGATAAATGCAAACCGAGCAAGAGTAATCATCAAACAATGTGAGAAAATAATAGGCACCACAAGTGGAAGAGACACTATAAGGACCTCAAATATCAACATGAATTAGATCGAATCGAGTAGAAGCAAGAGAATGACTATTATGAAAAGGATCACGTGTTTGTTTGGCACAGAAACAAACGAAACATCCGTCAAAACAACAATTGGATAAATAATCTTTGGAGTAATTAGGAAATAATTTATTGATAATAAAATGAGAATGATGCCTCAGTCGAGAGTGCCACAACATGCGATCTTCATTCTTGACGCCAACATGATTTGCAGAATGGTTTGGTGGTGTCATAAGATGATAAACCCCATCGATTTGTTTACCCAGTCCAATCAGAGTTCTCGTAGTTCGGTCCTATAAAGTACAAAGATCATCGACAAAAAATAGAATATATGAATTCTGCTGAAGAGGTTGTGAGACAGATAGTAGATTGCATCTCAATCCAGGAACGAACAGAATATTGTGCATGGTCAACTGCTCACTCAACACAACACTACCAGAACGATCTACATGCGATTGTCGTCCGTCCGGAAGATCAATATACCAGAATCTGTCATTGAATAACATATGCAAGCATCTTGTCATATGCTGATTTGCACCAGAATCTATTATCTATGATGTAACAGATGACATACCAGAGGGTGATTTCACATCACTGGTATTCGCTCCTTTAACGATGAAATCTCTTAGAAATGTTGATTGATCTATCGATAGACCCGGTGTGGGATTTGTTTTTGAAGTTGCAATGTGAATTTTGGCTCCCGTAGTTCCACATGGGTAGGAGTTTCCAGAAAACGCAGCGGAAGAAATTGTAGAGGAAATAGATGTCGACGAACTATTAGGAGTTTTTGACCCAGCAGTTACGTCGTTCATCGTTGGTTGTCGGAGGGACGGAAAATTCACCTGTGAACTAATGTCAAATCCGATGTTAATTACCGCCGATCCGGTGGAGGTTTGTATCACACTGCTCATTACAACACAGTCAAAAGATTATGCTCTGATACCATGATAAGATGAGAAGATTAAAAAGAAGAATGAAGAATTCTGTTATTTCTTAATGTTGAATACATTTACAAAGACATCAATTTATAGAAGTCAATTTATTCTATTATAGGAAGAAATCAATTTGTGTAATCAATTTTAGGGATGGCAACGGAGCTGTTACACCAATAACCGCTACCGCCTCGTTTAACAAATCGTCTAACCGTTTTCATATCCGCCCCGCCATATTTTCTTCATAACCCGCCCACTACCTGCCCCGCCAAACCCAATGGTTAACCGTTAACTTAACAGTTAACCGTTGGTTTATAAATTTGTTTTTTAAAATTTATTAATATAAAAAATCAATATAATATTAGTTAAATATATTTTATACAAAACACAAATTAATTATGTTAGAATAATAACTTTTAATATCTTTATCGAGATGACTAAAGAATATCAATATCAAATTAAAGAAATTTTACATATTAAATTGTTATATCGGACAATATTATAGATTTTTTTGAAATATCAATACATTAGAAAAATAAGTAATTAACACTATCAAATTTGATAAAATATGAAATTATCAAACAACATGCATATTTGTAATGAAAATTATTCAATATTAAATGTAAAACATGAGAAAACGTAAAGTATAATTTTTTTCTATCTAAGGTAGTTTTATAAGTATATATAATTAAATTTAAACGGGTAATTGGTTTTGTACGCGGGTAACCATTAGGATAGCAAAGTAGATATATGTAAAACCACTAACCGTCTCATTAAAGGTAGGTAAGCAATTTTAATACCCGTCGCACATTCATAACCATTTAACTATCCAAATACGCTATAAACATGGTGATTATCCGACGGATAGTGGGACAGATAATCCAAATTGCCATCCCTAATCAATCTTGGAAATTATTGCAACGATTATTTACAAGATTAATGCCTTCAACTTTGGTAATTGAGGAATCAAGAATGATTCCTTGATTCTCGGCTAACAAAATGAGAATAAATAATTTAAAAGAAAACAAAAAAATGATTTTTTTATGATGAATCAATCATCAGATTCAACTCAAATTCGATCCAAATAATATTGAATTTAAAAAATTTCAATATCATGTTTTACGTTTACTTATCTGTAACGGAGATACTTCAATAAAAAATAATGGGATAAAATGATTTTAGAAAGTTTGCTTTGATTTATTTTTCAATCCAATCACCTAATCTACCAATCATCTCTTTTATATGGTAAAAACTTGAGTAGTTTTGGAGTTTGCAAGAGGTGCAATCAATCGACTACATCTATACGCCGATTATACGGAACCAAGGAAAATATCGTAGTTTTCGGATGTTTTATTATCAAACGATTAGATAACGTTTGAATTTGAGTTTGAATGAAAATGAAGAAAAAAGAATGAGATACCTTAAATATAAAATAAAAATTTAATATTTTCAAATAAAGTGCTTCTTGGATTTCTGTGTGATTCGACATGTTTCTGATGCATGAACGACAATAGTCAGAAGTTTCGATGCAACATAGATTCCAATAGAAGATGATGTCGACCCGGGAGGGGCGGGTCATGACACTTCTATTAAACATTGAAATAATCGAGTAAGATGTTGCTTAGGGAACAATCAATAGAAAGTTCTCAAGTATATAAATATACTTTAGCATGATATTTGAAGATAGAAACATTTGTAATTTAACCAATTCTTTCACAATCAACAAAAATGACATCATTTCCACCGAGCAACAACTTTTTCTTTAGAGCCATTTTATTTTTGTTGCATAGATAAGAATGAAAAAAAGATACATCTCAAATATAATTGAAGCTATTACCCCATAAATACGCTAATTATCTTTCAATGCATATTTTATGAGCATGTAAATTGAACATTTAACAAGAAAAGCCACATTTGTGGTGTACGTAAAACAAGAACATGATCAAATTGTGCATGCAATGTGTTTCATTGTTGATTATAGAGGTCTTATTATAGAAATTCATGTTTTAATAGGCTATGAGAGTGTTTCTATAACTCAATTCATAAAAGAAGTAAATCACAATTAAAAGGTTAGATCAAATCAATTAGTTATGATATCACTTATTTTATAAACTAAAATATTTTTACTTTCATATTCGATGTGAGATATTTCACTTTAACACTCCCCCTAAAGTTGAACTGACCTTGAGCCAATTCAGACTTGCTTCGATATTACTTAAGTCATAGGTTGATCTATTTTGTCGCCTAACCCTAGTGCATTTTTCTACCACAGTTTTTCATTTTTTTTATCTAAATCGGTACGAACCAGATCGAAACTCAACCTAGAGCTCCGATACCATGTAGAAATTCAAGATTCAATGGATCGTGAAAGTGCTCATATAACCCAACTCATAAGAGAAGTGAATCACAATAAAAATGAAAGATCAAGTCAATTAACCGTCATATGACTCCTAGTATAAAGTATAATGGGTTTGTTTGGTACCCCAATTAAAATAGCGGTGAGGTGCGGTGAGATGTTGAAATCGTGATTTTTTTAATGCGCACAAAACATAAGGTTAATTACGATGCGATAATCGTTAAAAAATCACGATATCATCACAGTTGTTAAAACCAGCTGTGGCCTCATCGTGATTTTGAAAAAGACTCATTTACCCTTACTTCTATTAATTATAATATAATTATATTTATTATTTTATTTTATATATATAAGGATATATTAGTATTTTTACATAAATCACGATCATAATGTCGCAATTTTACCAAACATACTTACAAATTCACGATCATCATATCTCACCACATCTCACCACACCGCAATTTTAAAAAGTTGAACCAAACAAACACAATATTATGCTTTCATATCTGAGTACAAATATCAAGAGATAGGTAAACCTACTTTACCACAAAAAACAAGACAATAAAAGCAGAGTATTAAAGAGATTATAAAAGAAATGCATTCATCATAATGTAAAAAAAGCATCATCCTCATATTTGGAAGCATTCTCAAAAGCAACAATACACAGTACCTATAGATAGCGTACTTTCATTAAGAAGTGTATAAGTTAAGCATTTATTACAAAAAATCAAGAGTTGATAAAAATAAACATAAAGTTGGAACCAATATGAAGAAACAGATGCGGAAAACCAACAATACATAAACCCCTATATTACAAAATCATCAAATTTCACAAACACAAATTAGTGCTAAATGAGAAGGGCAACAAAATGAGTATAAGAAAAATTTCTGAAGTAAAAAAACGCACATAGAAAAAATGTAACCAATTCACGAACAACTGATTATGAATTAAATAATGTTCAACCATGTTGAATATGTAGAAATTCAAGATTCAATAGGACGGGAGACGAGTGAGTGTTAGGGATGTTAATGTGTAGAGTTTGGATCGAGTTTAATCAAATTCACGCCCGCCCCACCACTTATAACTTCAAATCCATGTCCGCCCCAAATCCACATTGAGTTTGAATATTCAAATCTATGTCATACCCTTGCGAATACCTGCCACACGACGAATAATCAAACCCACATAAAATTTCAAATAACAAAAAATATAAATAATTTTAATATCTATTAATGTTTAAACATGAATATCATTTTTATTTGATCATTTAACCCGTTAACCTTAAAAGGTTTAAAAATATATCTAAATTTTAAAATAGTGTAAATAATTTATTTATATATTAAAAATTACATAACTAACCCTTTAATCTTTCGAAATCGATTACAAAAAAATGGATGAAAAATCGTTATTTTATAGTCGATGTTCATTCATAAACATATGTAAAATACACAATTTCTAAATTTTAGACATCACTTTTACATCATACTCGGTTACAAAATAAACAAAAATATTATGATAACACCAAAATGCATTCATTCAAATAAACATTGTTTTATAAAATTGATAAGATAAATTCTTATTATATAATTTATAAATTTAATAAATTTAATCATAATTATATATCATGAATACAAACATATTGACATATAAGATATTTACAAAAAATATTAGATATAAAAACTTTAAATATTACATTAAGTTTGAAGGGTATAATAAGTATGAGTTTGAGTAGAAATCCACATTCACCCCGTCCCACAGCGGGTTTATCATTTTTAAACTCTTACCCTTCCTATACCCACCAAAATTCCAACCCTCACGGGTAAGATAGGATATCCACCGGATTGAGTTTTTTTGTCATCCCTAAGTATTACTGTAACACAATTTATAAAAGAAGTGATATATTGAAAATGTTACGCCGAGCAAACTAGTCATCATATCACACATCTTATAAACTTGAATATTTTTACTTTCATATCCCACATTCACTTCAACACTCCCCCTCAAAGTGGTCTTGTCCCAATTCATATTGGCTTCAATAAACTCGGTATTGTTCAAGTAATATGTAGGTTTCTTAAACTTGATAGGCTTTTCCACAAGAGTTTTTTTTGTCTAAATCCGTACGAATCAACCTAAAATCCACCTTAGAGCTCTGATACCATGCAAAAATTAAAGATCAATGGCTGAGAAAGTGTCTGTGTAATCCAATTCATAAGAGAATTAAATCACATTGAAAAAACTAAACTAAACCAACTACCTATGTCCCTTATAAAATAGAATATTTCTAATGTACAATTCATGATTCACCTGTAATGCAATCCATAATAGAAGTCAATTACAATAAAAAAACTAAGTCAAACCAATTTCACCTTAACTTATGATATCACTACTCTTATAACTGGAATATTTTTACTTTCATCGGGACGTTTCACTTTAACATAATACGAATGAGCATTTACCCAAACCACAATTTTTCATCCTTTTGTGCTTTACTCTTCAACCACTACATGTGCAAGATTGCATAAAAACATTAAGGTTAAAATTGAGCATGATTGAGAAGTGAACATGAACAAAAAGAAAAAAAGGGATGTAAAAAATTAGCTAGTTGTTAAAACATCCCTTTCTACCAAAGCAAAAAAAGTAAACAGACAATAATTTTAAAACCAAATGAGATCAAAAGAGAAAGTACAATTAAAAAGATTACATAAAAAGTTTAGTGTTGAGTTACCAATTTCTTTCACGCAAGTTCTCTACTTTTAGAAAAGGGATTTAAGATATTTTCAGATATTTTCTGAGATTTAAGATAGTACCAAGTAGAATATCTGACCTTAGGAATAGAGATCAAAGTCAATTATCCCATTCCTTGACCTACACGTACACCTGTCAAGGTTGAAAATACATATTATAACTCTCCGACCTTTTTTACCGAAATATCCACTGCAGAAGTGGATATTTACCAAAATACCCATCTACAGTGTATTCTGACAAATGAGTATTTTGTCAAAACAGCCCAACTCCTAGAACCTTAGGAACACGCAATTACGCGATGGTCTTCACCTCTTTTACTTACTCAAAGGTGATGGTACTCATGAACTTCTGAGAGTAGGCAAAAAGAGATTCAAAAGGTCGTCATCACAACATAACGGAAATGACCAAAGTCTAACGTTATGAAGGAGACCTTATATATAGAAGGTTTCATGAGCAAAATAGTAATTTCCGGTGTTATAATAAAATATTGAATTAGAGCATGTCTTCTATTAAACCTAATCTCATCGAAATAACCGAAAATGGGATCGGCCCGTAAATATTCAAGTCTCATTTCCATCCATTAAGGTCCAAAAACTCGGATTTTTCCAAAGCACATTCAAGAAAGTCAGACATACGGGATAAATCTCGTCAGATCGAAGAAAATATACAAGCAAAAATCGATTAAATCATGATGTGGTCCCGTATTCGTGGTTTATGATCACCTTTTCCAATCTATAAATTCATCCCCTTCCACGAGTTTACCTTCACCATCAACTATCTCTCTAATACCCTTTACAAACACCCTAAGATCTATCTTGAAAACTTTCACCACTACAATAGAACAATGTATCATACTGAAGTTTTTGAACCCCATATATTTCCTTCTACCTTTATGCAGTTCCCTGACTACTTCAGCTTTGCTAATAGCCTTATGCCAGCATATAATGTCAATGGCTTCCCAAATCCTTTATTACAATTCGACACGGAACCGCAAATCCAGGAATTCAATCCTAAATCAACATCTTTTAGCAATAATTCAACTTCTGATGAAGCACATGAGCAACAACAGGGCATAATAAATGAGAGGAAGCAGAGAAGAATAGTTTCTAACCGGGAATCTGCAAGAAGATCACGTATGCGGAAACAAAGGCACCTGGATGAGCTATGGTCACAGGTTCTCAGCTTAAAAAATGTGAATCACCAACTCATGGATAAACTGAACAATGTGTCAGAGCATCATGATCAAGTAATCCAAGAGAATTATCAACTCAAAGAAGAAGCTTCAGAGCTTCGACAGATGCTTACGGACATGCAGCTCAATAGCCCATATATTAGCTTGGCACAGCTTGATGATGATCTCTGCAACAATTTGGTCTGATTCATATGAAAGGTAAAGCAGACTCTAGAGGAGTTCCCTTAGTCCTTGGTAAGATAATCTTCCCATAGTGTATGATATAAAACCCTGAGCATACAAAATAATGGGAAAAATGGATTCATGTCATCAAGAAGTCCAATTACAATTGCCCTTTTTTATATGCAATACGCAATGAAAACTTTAGCATTGGGAATTCAGGTGAAGACCGAATACACTTACAAAATTCGTTCAGCGTCTTCAAGAACATAAAGCAGAACTAAAAAGCATGGCATCAAAAACCAAATTACGAAGTCCAATTGCATTGTAATCACTTCAGTTTATCAATTTTGTCCACAATTGCCCCTTTTTTATTTGCATAAATATGCAATGAAAAACTTAGCACTGGGGATTCATGAAGACCAAATACCAAATATCGTAAAATTTCATTATCAGGAAACAAGATACACTCCCCAAATTCGTTCCGCGTCTTCAAGAACAGAAAGCAGATACTAAAAAGATGACGTCAAAAACCTAATCCATATCTTCGGTAGCAAATTGGAATCCACAATTTCTGCACCAGGCGTCAAATTTATCATCCAATGCATGGTTTTCAACAAGAAAAGCATCTGAAACAGAGTCAAAGTCCCGTCATTTCGTCGGTTTCCACATATTTAACGTTCTGAGTGCTGAGTCGTCTCAGGGGAGAAGAGGAAGGATGAGCACAGGGAAGGTGTCGTGAATTATTATTTGGGTTAATATTTACATAATTATTATTTTTTAACTAAAGACATAATATACAGTACTCCTATAAATTGTTTGGGTTAATTCAATAAAGTGGCCCAATAAGCAGTTAAGTTCTGCATATGGACTACGGAACATTGAGACCAGGGCGGATTCCCAAGCACCAAATTCCGCCGCAGCACCGCCGACGAGGATGACGGAAATTGGAGGAATGTATGGTATTCTGAATAGAATTTCGTTAGTTTTCGTTATTTAATCGAGTGATTGGAGGCATATAAATGTTAATTTTGTCGTTGTTACCATGTTTAGATTCGTGATTTGATTAAGATAGACGTTTCGCTTGTTGATCATGCAAATAAGTAACTGGAGAGTGGAGATATGGATTTGTAATTTTTGATGAAATTAGCTTTCTGATATTCTGTAATTGGTGAATTTGCGGCGTATATTTGGTTACGGGTTTTCTAATGGGTAGTAGAGAGAAGGGAGAGTCTTCTTCACACCGTCGTTATACGCATTCAAGCCCTGATGCATATTCATCAAGAGGCCGTGTATTACAGAGTAGTTATCCAACTTTTGAGACCTTGCCTTCTCGTCAAGAAGTAATGGAGCGAAAGCTTTCTGCTCAAAGTGTTGAAGTAGAAAAACTTGTAAAAGAAAATTTGCGGCTCCATGCCACCCATGGTGTTTTAAGACAAGATCTTGCTGCTGCCAAGCAGGAATTGCAGCTAATTAATGACCACAAAGTGGCTTTCAAGGATGAAAAGGAGCAGCAGATAAGAGCTGTAATGGATAAGATTGAAAGGATGGAATCTGATATTTCAGCTGGAGAGCTTATCAAATTGGAATTGCGGCAGGCACTTGCCGAGGCACAGAATTTGGTTGCTTCAAGGCAGGAATTAATTTTACGGTTGCAGAAATTGGGTCTTGAAATCGAGATGGCCATTGTTGATTCGCGTCAGATTGCTCCTCTGATTTTTGAACATAATGGTTTAAGACAGGAGTATCAGCGATGCAGGTAGCTGGCTTTTGATACTTGCAAAAAACTAGTTTTATTATATATATAATACGCATTAAAAAATGTTAGTCTCTGAGACAAATTATGTGGTATTGATTAACTCTCTTCTTGTATTTTCTATTTTATCAAGTTTTCTTTGATGGAGGTGTTGAGGCATACTGTAATTTGGGACTTTTCCTCACAGGGCTAGTTACGATCATGAGATGAAGTTATACAGTGAACATCTTGAATCTCTTCAGGTTATGGAGAAGAGTTACATGGAAAAGTCAGCAGAAGTCAGCAAACTCAGGGAACAGTTAAATAAGGCTACAAACGTTGACATGCGAGCAGGTTTAGTTGAATATATTTTCTTTGTATATGCATATTTTCAATCATTCTGACTTGTTAGTTCCTGATGTCCCATAATTAGGTGTTCCTGCACAATTCAATGGAAATCATGATATTTGGAACACAGCCTCTGGTCAAAATGGTTATGTTCCTGAACAGGTATATATTGTACAGGTGTAAATATTTTTGGAGCAATATATTCTAAATAATAAAAAGTCCTGCTTGGCATTTCTATTATTCTTCTTCAATTTTTGATGGCCTATTTGCATTAAGATGTACGCTTATATGATCAAATGACATTCTCTTTACTCAAATAAGCTCACTAACTTTTATATTCCCCTATGTAGCCAGGCTTTCAACATTTGGGTGGACAAACTGGACATTATCATGCTGGTAATGCACACAATGGAACCGGATGGAATTATAGCACACAATGGGAAGCTAGTTATGGTCACCCCATAGGCAACAAACCAATGAGTAATGATCCTCAGAACGTCCATGCTGCAGCAGGTTACCACAATTTCCATATGAACTATGGCCCAAATTTTGATCCTCAGAAGGGACAATATGTACCTAGCTACAACGGTCAGGTAGTATCTACAGCTCCTACACATATTTCCCAAGCAGAAGCTGGATACGGCGCTCATATGGAGCTAGTCGATGCCGCTCAAAAAGGTCCCTGCTAATGATTGACTTAAAAGTTTTAGGTGACTAGCTGCAGTGTGCATTGGATGCTCAAGCAGAAAACCGGATTTTCTTCTTATCCAATGCCAGATCCGCTGTGTTAATTCTTACTGTCTGAATCCTCCTATGTTTCCCTGGACATGAAAGTAGAGCAAAGTTCTCCAAATGCTCTACCTTCACAACCTTTAGCTTACAAGTTACAATCTTTATATTTACTTGAAATGAATTTCCACCTATAATTTTTGTTTATCATAGGAAATTTCACATATTGTGGAAAACCATATACATTACATTAGATATGAAAACTGTAATCATATTTCTGGTATTGAATGCAGCTACAGAAGTTCGAAGATCAACAGAGGTCAAGGATTCAAATATGATTTTGCCAGCCTGACTTGGTTCTGATTGTTTCTCTTATCAACAGGTCCCTCAAAGAAAGCTATCCAAGTAAGGCCGGCCATTGAAGCCAGGGACACCAAACGTAGGAGCTGAATGACAATGGTTTGGTCCCAATACATTTTAAAACTGTTAAGATACGCAGCCTTGCAAGATATGCAGTCAAAGCAGGATAACTGCCCTGGTTCCTTCCATATCTTACATTCTTCATCGTCTGTTGCTTGCCCTGGTAAGGCTTTCCATGTAGAGATTGTAACTTGTGTCATGTTACAGCGGCTTGGTGGCATGCAACACCCTGCCTGCAAAAGAACAGAAGAATTGGAACTCCCATCAACTTAAAACTCAGCAGGTACTTATACATATATGATGTTTGAGATATGCATTTTGATTTTCCTTGAAATTGAAAAAATAAGGTGACATGCAAATTTGTTCTTTATATTTTTATGGTTTTGGTAATTTTGATCACTAAAGTTTCATAACTGTGGTAATTGTGATCCCAAAATATGAAGATTGCAAAATTGGTCCTCATATTATGTAATTTTTGTCAAAAGCAGTATCCAAAGTTGGTCCTAAAAACTTTTAATTTTGCAGTTGAGGTCGGCCAAAATCAAAATATCGAGGATCAGTTTTACCACTTTGGGTATCTGAATGATCAAATGTTGCAAACTTGGAATACCAAATTTGTCAAAACCTTAAAGATTGGGGATCGGGGACCAAATATATCAAAACTAAGAAAGCTTAGATGCAATTTTCTCGAATAAAAAAGTGTATTCATGCCTCCATCATATAGTCCTTCTCATCATTAGATTGCTTCGTCATGATTTTGCATGCATTGCTTTTGATATAGCATTCCTTGGTAAGATGCCAAGATATACCATTTGTCATTACCAAAGGTAATAAAGGATTGAAATATGTAATCCAATACTTATTACTCCCTGTCAGGAAGAGGTCATCCGCATCTCCCTTTGGCATAAATATGGATACAAAGATGAAGAAAAGGAAGAAAGCCGCAGCTACAAATGTAAGTGCCCACTTGTAGAATAACTCCATATGCCTTGAGTTTACACATGATATCAATATCCCAATTGATGTCATTACCAAAACACATGTTCCCATCCACACAAAAGTCCTGCTATTTTCATGTGGACAAAGCTTTTCATTCTTGGAGCGACTGTCCTCTAAATCCTGTGACATTAGTATATATGATATCCCATAAAAGAAGAGTACAATGTTGAAGAATGTAAGAAGAATCCTGTAGAAACTCAACATTTTTCTTAACAGTGACACAGGTATGAATGAATGATCAAAATAATGAAGATATTTTGTGCGTATAATTTTGTTTCAGTTTGAGATTCAGCAGGGATTGATTTTGTGCCATGGTTGAAGGAAAATCCCAAAGGATCATGAGAAATGCAAGCGGTATACATTCCTTTGACGGGTAAGTAATGATGACCATTGATTTGAGTTTATTACTAAAAATGAATGCATGTCTATGGTGGGTAATTGTCCACGACAACCATACATTAATTAATTCCTTAAATGGGTGGTTATTATTACCAATGATTTTTAAACACTAATTTAAGTTTAATTAGCGTTGTAATTGTATGTGGGGCTGGGAGATGCATGTAAAGTTAAACTGGGTTGAGTGTTGAAATAACGAAAATGATGGGAATAAATATCTCACATATGAAAAGTAACCTTAAAAATCAAATATATAATATAAGATGAAAGATAATGTTAAAATTAATGTAAGTTTTTAATCCATTAATTTTAAAAATTGAATTTAATCCTTCATATGTTCATGGATATTCTCTTGGGCTCCTTCGAGCGGCAGCCCAGTGACTAGTAGCTAACCCAAATTTGGAAGCGGTTATTAACCGCCAATGGGGATAAGAATATGGGTTGGTTTTGGTTCCTCAGTACGTTGAAAATTCACAAAAGTAACTTGTGTTTTTCTTCTCAGTCATGAATGAATTCGCCTGTCTGCGTTCAACTGTGGCTCTCTTGATCTTGGTGATCCTACATTTTCAGACTGCTTTTTCTAGCAATCTACACTCATTTTCAGGTACTCTCCATTTTATCTTCAGGTTTCTGCATTTTTCTTCTTGTTTTGGCCATATATGAAGAATTTGCGAGTTTTAAAGGTTGGTTATGGTGCAAAGGAGACGACTTTCTGCTGTATACTTGAAGTTTTGTTTTTTGCTAACAGTAGGTGAAACTAAGATAGGAGGTTATAATAAACTTTTCAAGAACTTCATCGGAGAGAACCAGCGCATCTATGTTTGTTCCGGGAAAGATTTCTTCTCATTCGAAAGGAATGGGAGTATTGTATGGGCAGTGCATTTGAATTATACATGTAATTCTGATATAGCCCCTGTACATGGAGGTTCAAGGAAGGCAAGCAAATCCACTTTAATGTTTGAATAACATATTCAAACCATGAATGATATTGATCTTGATCTTGAATCGCAGATATATGTGGTTGCTGAAAATAGGGTACTCAAAATCTATCCTCTAAATATAGGAACTTCTGAAGCAGCTGTAAGAGTTTTCTTTGAAGACGAAGAGCATGGTGAAATTGTTGGAATTTCTGCAAGTATATCAAGTTCAGTTGTTCTTATAACCGTGAAGAATCGAGGGTTGTTTGCATATAAGTTGCACGGACAGCTTCTCTGGATCGCTGATCCTGTGATTTATCAAAATGGATACAAACAAGGATGTAGAAAAAATATCACTGAGTGTTATTTTACTTCAGCTCCAGTGATTGATCACTGTGAAGCAAGCGTATTTGTATTCTAACGAAACTGATTCATCGTTCTTTCTTTATGTTAGTATTATCTGATGATGCTCATAGAAGTTAGTTTTCTTGCAGATATACAACACTGTTGGGGAACTATACTCGTTGTCACTTCGTCATCCACATTTTAAATGGATCAAAGACCTTAGAGTTTACGGGAATTCATTCATAGTCACATCCGGTAACAACGGTCGTTTATATGTTACGGTACCGAATTCAGGTCTAGTTCTTGCGTTGAGTTCTTTAACAGGGAACATTTTGTGGCAAGGGAACGTGGGACCATTGAGTTCATCTGATTATGAACCTGTTGTCGATGCAAATGGTACTACGGTATTCTCCTTTTCATGCGATTTTATAAAATGCAACAGAATTTGATTCATTGTTTTAGCAGGCTGGATATCTTTCGGCTCGTTAGACGGGTTTTTTTACTCGTTTTCTCCAACGGGATCACTTAGAAAAATGTTTAAGTCATCTAGTTCATATTCAGTAATCCAGATGAATCCTATTATTGATTGCTCTGGCTATGGAATCTACATTTCTCTTACAGAAATGGAAGAAAAATACTCTCATATTAATGTAGATTACAATCAAGTTTCTGCATTGAAACCAAAGAGCATTGTGTTTACTAATCTAGTTCCGGCTTCTGGTTCCATTCGTCACTCGGAACGAGATCCGGGTAAAGCCTTTTATCTATCCGTTTTTCCGTTGTTGATATTCTTATCAGTTTTGTGGTAAAAACAGGCAAATTATTGTTCAACCTTTCTCAGAGTGATCTTCAGCACTTCACAGTGGATGAAAGAACACTTTTGGCTTTTTTCGCAGCTTCCGGTAAACCGATATCCTTTATTTTTCGCATATTCGGGTTGAAACAACTTTGTTATACTTATATATTCACCAATGCAGGCAACGAAAACTCGTTACCGTGCCGCACAACACGTAATATTATTATTAAGGTTCTCTTCATTTTAATACATCAGATGCCAGTTTTATTTTTTTCTTTGTTTCAGAGCAGAAACTTGCTTCAAGTTGCTCACAAATGAAGCCTAAAAGAGTAAGCTTATACACAGGTACATTTCCATACCTTTCCTAAACTTGTATGCATATGGGGTATGCGAACAATCTTGATAGGTTAGAGAAATCCGAAAAATACACTATTAAAGACACCAATTAAACGATATAAGAAGTTTAACGTTGAAAATCAAAGGTGATTGATGAAACAGTCAAATTCACTATCAGAAAAAAAAAAAATACAGCACACATACGAGTTTTCTCATGCTCGTAGATGACAAAAGATCGATAAGGATTCAACCACGAAATAATGAACCTCAAACCTCCGTATATATCTTACAAAGGAGAGAATTTGGAGTAAATTAAGAAAAATAACAAATGTTTTTATATTTGATCACATCCGAATATATGATTAACCGTAATGAACTAACATATGCTTCCCCATAATCATTTGATACCATATTGTTTCCTTCAAGTACTCATTCCATATATGTCTCTCTATATTGTTGATCGTCATCCGATCTACATAATCAACAACATTGACTTATATTGTCTTCTTTACATTATTGCAGGTGATGAGAAAACAATCACATTGTTCCTCGTAATCGAGTCGATTCTCCTCGTACTACTTACAACAGCAGTAGGATACTGCTTCATCTTCTGGAGGAAGAAGAAGCTTCGAGGCCTTGGACTTGTGAAATTCCTTGAGAAGAGAGTAAGCTCAAACTTTTCTTTCTTTTTTTCCATATATGCAAAGTTGTCTTCTTTATTGTATTGTATTGTATTGTATCGTATTGTACAGCGTTCTCTTCAATCGAAAAAGAAAGCATTGGATCGTATGATCTGCGATCTACAACGGGAAGCATCGAATGATGCTTTGGAGAAACTAAGTGATCTAGTTAAACAAAAGGAAGGGATCAAGAGAAAGTTATGTTTAAGTTATAGCTTAGGAAGAGATGGAGAAACGACCTCAAAGATAAGAAGCTATTCATTTCAAGGTTCAAAGGAGAGTTTTACTGTATTTCATTCACTCAGTGAAACTTGTTCTGAGGATGATTACACGACCACATTGGAAGACGATTATGTAAAGGGAAAAGCTCATATCCAAGAAGAAGAAGAAAGCTATGGTGAATATGATGGTTCGGGTTCGGGTTCATCTACATTTTGTTTGGATGATGATGCATTTGTTGATATAAAATCTTAACGATCTAGAGACCCTTATGCACGTTTTGGATGGCTGGCACGTTTTGAATTAACCCATTAAAAGCCAAATTTGATTTTCTTAGTTTCTTTATTTTGGTGAATTTGATTTATAATTATAGTCAATTATGATCCCCAAATTGATCGTTTTAATGCATGAAATACAAAAACGTGCAGTTAAGACAAAGCAGGAATTCATTGAGAATGCTGCTCTACTAAGATCTTCTATATAATGAACAACAATTTAACCGTGTAAAACAACAGCTAAGATACATACATTCACACAATTGTGAAGAACAAATCACAACTCACGTCACCAAGAAATTCAATATTTTTTTACCTAACGAAGCTTCACCATGCCGATTCACCTCATCCTCGTCGCTATCATCCTCACCGTTACTCCAACTCCGATTTCTACGAAGAACGCCATCACCATCCGATTCATTTACACGATCAATCTTGGTTGCATTAGTTAACTGTTGATATGAAACACGAGAAAAGTTTATTGACAAACTGCAATGTGTAGTAGCATAACGAAACGAGTAAAGAATGCTAACGGGACTGTCGGCGGAGAAGTCACTCGCAGGTGCACTACTTCTAGTTTGTGAAGCTGTTGCACCAACTTCCAAAATCTCAGTTTTTTGGGATCCAAGGCCATTGTTTCTCTTTCCCTTCCTATCTTGAGCCAAGGTTCCATTGATCAATGCTACTGTTGATCTGAACAAGCATTAACAATGATATGCATATGTGAAATTCGGGGAAATATGAAGGAGCATTAACAATGAATGATGACGTACTTTTTAGGTTGCCGGAGATTGTAACGTTTCTGACCTAAGCTTTCAGTTTCGACAACTTTTTGTCGCCTCTTTGGGCGGATACCATCAATGGCACTATCTGACTTGTCTTCCGTCTGATTTTCACTTACTGCTGTTGCTTGTGAACCGACACGACCACGTTTCGTTCTGCCTTTTGGTAATGCAGCAAGATCAGAAGACTTGTTTACATGAGAATCTTCTATGTTTCCATTTGAGGGATGACTAGCAAATAGCTCTGTGTTACCAGATGGTTCCCTACTAGCTACCTTGGCCAGTCCATAACGACATGTTCTCATACCGGAACTCTGGGAAGTTTCGGGAACATTAAGTGAATCTTCTTCAATAGATGGAGCATGCCCAATTTCAGTATCCTTGATGCTACTATTAGAGTTGTCTATTTTGACACCAAAAGAATCATCATTGTGTTGTTTGGAGAGTTCTGGTACCTTTTCACTGCCTAATAATAGTGTTGGTGAAAGAGCTACTTTCTTTGCAGATACACCAATTGAGTCTTCATGTTGAAGCCTCGTTCCGGGTGAGAGTTTAAAGATCTTCGAGGTGCATTTCCGAAGCCAAGAAATGGTTCCATTTGCTTTAGGAGATTGTAGCTTAGTAGCAACAGGAGAGGAATTGCCATTAAACCTCTTGCCTTCAAGTTTCTCCTCTAAATAATCCTCAGCTAGTTTTGGAAGTGTAGGAGGCTCGATGTTCTCGAGTTCATTCAACGAGCGAAGATCGGAAATCATGAAATCTCGAATAATCTCCCCACAACTGATGCAGCTTTTTTGTTTATCAATAAACGAAGCAAACCGTTCCCTTTCTTTGAGAAAAAGTTCTCTTTGATCCTTCAGTTTTTCACTCAAGCCGACTAGCTCTTCGATATCCTTTTTCATTTCACATTGTTGCGCCTCAAGATGATCCTTGTTTTGTGAGATATCCATTCTTTCCTTTCCATTCTTAGTTCTTTCCAACTTCATCTCTTCCATTTCTCTTTGTGCTACTTCTCTCAAGTAATTAATATTGTTGAGATCCATTTCCCTCTTCTCTTCAAATGATTTTTCCTTCTCGAGAAAGCGACTTTCGTTATCCTCTTGCTTCCTTTGTAATTCAGCCTCGAGTTGGTGTTTCTTCATTTCAAAATCGTGAACTAATTCAGATTTTTCACTCAGCATTCTTTCAGTCAACATTGACTTCTCGTGCTCCATGTTCGCAGCAAAAGACTCTTTGGCCAATTTCAGAGATTCAAGCTCTCTTTGGACGTAAAGCATGGTTTCGTGCTTCTCGTTTCGCAGTTTTTCTTCATTAGACTGTGTAAGTTTTTCGTGATATCGTTTCTTCTCAAGAAACTCATCCTGCTCTTTTTTTATTTCAGATCTTTTATCATCTAGCTCCTCCCATTCTTTCTCAAATTTCTCTTTTTCCAGTTTGAGGCTATCTGCTTCTGCCAAAAGCTGTTCATTCAAGAACCGGTACCTTTCGATCTCCAACTTCAACTCAGATTGCAAGTGACGATGCTCATTTCGTTCTTCTTCGGTTATTTGAAGCTTTTCCCGCTCCTCTTTTACTCCGTGCTGCAGAGCGTTCGTCTCTGTTTTAAGCTTCTCGAGATTTGCTGTGATCCT
Source organism: Utricularia reniformis (assembly GCA_009725065.1). Taxonomy (NCBI): domain Eukaryota; kingdom Viridiplantae; phylum Streptophyta; class Magnoliopsida; order Lamiales; family Lentibulariaceae; genus Utricularia; species Utricularia reniformis. The sequence goes on along the minus strand of RWGZ01001141.1, from coordinate 27,356 downwards.
AAGCAACTCTTCTTTTTCATTAAGAATGTGTTGCGTCTCTTTCTCCAATTTTTCGACCTCGATAGAATGTGATTTTTCTCTTTCTTTTAAAGCCTTTGATTTGGCTTCATATTCCTTCTCTTTCTCCATTATTCTTTCCATTCTTTTTTCAGTTACTTGTTCACGTTTGCCGACTTTATTTTCCATATGAGAAACTTCAGCCTCTTTTTTCTCCACTTCAACCAACTTATTTTTCAACTCTTCTTCATTTAGTTTTCTCTTATTCTCCAGTTCCAACTCAAATATCTTCTCCTTTTCAACCAGAGAGAGCTTATGCTGATCCAATAGTTTCTGCATTTCTATCTGCAGGATAAAATAATCGAGTTGTTAAAAAAATAGAAGTTCTTCGCTGAGAAAAACTCCTGATTTATTAGAAAAAACACTATCCATCTATTGATCAAGAAAAACTCTTAGAACAAATAAACGACATTTTCCGTTCACCTTTTCTCTTGAGTTCAACTTGTCTTCGAATTCCGATAGTTGTTTCTCCTTCTCCTCTAATCTCTTTGTCGTATCAGCAGATTCCTGCATAAATAGCTATGGATAAGGAAACAAACCGACAGTTTCCCATATAAAAGTTACAGTAAAGCTTGCCTTCTCCTTGAGAGATAAATCTGCTATTCTCTTGTTTATGTCATCCTCTTTTTCTCTCAGGTTTGAACTCGAAGCCTCTAGTTTCTTCTTAATTTCATCGAGATCGTTCTGTTTTTCTTTCAACAAATTATCATTCTCATTTGCCCTTTCCTCTCTTTGGTTCAGCATTCGACTTATAACAGCATGCCTCTCTTCTGCTTCTTGTAATTTCCTTTCCCATTCTCGTAAGTCTTCCCTCTGTTTGGATATAGAAGAATCACGTGATTTGCGTCTGAAGAGATTTCATCCATGTTAGAATAGAGAGAAATGTGACTAAAAAAATAAAGTAATGGTCTTGATCTTACTCGGTATCCAACGAGGAGCGCTCTCTCCGAAGTGCATTTTCTTGTAAGACTAGCTCATTCTGTTTCATTTCGATTTCTGAGATCTTCCTGTTAACTTCGGCAAGTTTGGCATCAGCTGCATGAAATTGTGCTTCAATTTCTAATGATTTCTCTTCAACACTTGTGAACATCGCATTAGCTTCGGCAAGCTTACAATCAGCATTGAACTTAACTTCAGCATACTCGGAGCGTATGTCATGCAATGCCTTTTCCAGCTATGGAAAAACAAGAAATTCAGATTTATGATAGTGACTAAATAATTATTCTTAAAACTGGTCAAAACATAGGGCTGATTCTATATGAAAATTACGTGGCTCTCTAATATTAATCCTGCACCGATGTAATCCCAAGTTATTTTATACACCCCACCCGAAGATAAACTCAGGCTAAAAGAGGAAAAATGCAAATCTTACATCAAGCAAACACTGTCTTTCAATGCCCAATGCCTTTTTCAAATTCTCTTCCCTTTTCTCCACTTCAGATATGACTAGTGCATGAGCTGTTTTCTCCTTCTTTATAGCTTCTGTTGCATCTGATGCAGCACGGCTTAGTTCTTCGAACTTTGACGTCCACTCCTTTTTTTCAATTAAAAGAAGACCCATATTGTACTGATACTCAAAAAGCTGCAAATACAAGAAAAGAAACAAATAAAAAAATTAAGTTATCCATAAGATTATATGCTCGAGAACGCCACCCAGACCTTAGAAGTTGCACAAAAATGCACAGCAACAGATCAATAGGAGAAGTTTTAAGATGGCTTAACGAAAACAAACTACATGTAAAAGGGCATGTCATCACAAATACTAACGCCATTGCAGTATTAAAGGGCATATCTAAAAATTTACATTTGTTGAGGTTACTCTTACGACTAAGCATTTAAATAAATCCAAAAGGCATAAAGTGTAATCCAACCGTAATTCAATAATCCCAGATATATAGTGAAACTAAAAGCACAGAAAACTAAATTCAAGCCTATAGCAACAATTAAATAGTTTTAAAGTTCATTTATTGTCATTCCTAACTGAAACGAACTACATAAAAATTCAACCAAAACTCCTTCTTACCTCGTTCTCCAGACTTGTGACGCGTTCATTCAACGAACCTTCCTCCATAACCCCGTTATCCCCATCTAGAAGACTCACGGCTTTCCCTTTCACTGGCCCTTCCCCATTCCTCATGCGCAAGGGATCACTTCCCAATTCCGAAGGCCTATCGGCAGAACCTTTCTTCCGAAAAGTACTGGTCATAGGCGTCGACGGCCATAGTCTTTTAGGCGAAAACATCTTACGGAAATTGTGAAAGCAACCAAATTCAAACAGAAATCAAACAAATTCACGGCTCAGATCTTCGATTTAGGGTTCCTGTAAACGAAATCAAGCTCCCGTATCTACAGAATCCATTCCGCGGACTCGAGAGAATCCCCTAATTGAAGCAGCAAACCCTTTCTTTCTCATATCTGACAGCTTTTATTCTGTCGCCAACTATTCATTATCCAATAGTAATTTTATTACCGTGATCCACCGCGGCTCCATTATGAAATGACTATTAAATAAGTACAACAAACGGGAAAATAAAAACGTGGCAGGGGTAATGTAGACATTTCAAGTTTGCGTCTTTTAAAGGATCAATTCTGCAAAATAGCCCTATCACAAAAAATTAGTTTTCAAAATAAGCTATTATGATAAAAATTTTGTAAAATAATTTGTTTTTTTAAGTATTTACTAAATAGTGTACGTTTATATATTTTAATAAAATTAAATCAAATAATTTATATTATATGTATATATATTAATTAAAAATATATAATAAATTAAATTACAATATAATAATATTAATAAAATATTATATCGAACGACACGTAAAATATCGGATACTAATTGATATATTGTTCATACTCTATAAATCAAAATATATATTTTTATATTGATCGATATGGCGGTATTGAGTTATACTGTCGGATATCGGTCCATATTTTTATATCGTAATTTCACATATCGATCAAAAATTTTCTGGTCGATCTAGAAAAACATGGGCTCCGAACCGTAAACCTGGTACCGGTCCATATACCGGTGCCGCCCGGCTTTCATTGTACCAGACGCTATGAAAATATTGATTAAATATTATTCAGGGCAACATGTAAACTACCATTTATCGATCGATATATCGGTCATACTCCCCGAATCGGAAGATATACTTTCATATCGATCGATATGTGAAATTACGATATAAAAATATGGACCGATATCCGACACTATAACTCAATACCGCTATATCGATCAATATAAAAATATATATTCCGATTCATAGCGTATGAACAATATATCAATTAGTACCCGATATTTTACGTGTCGTTCGATATAATATTTTATTAATATTATTATATTGTAATTTAATTTATTATATATTTTTAATTAATATATATATATATAATATAAATTATTTGATTTAGTTTTATTAAAATATATAAACGTATGTTATTTAACAAATACTTTATGAAAACATGATATTTTGTAAAATTTTTATCAAAATAGGTTATTTTGCAAACGAATTTTTGGCAGTGGCTATTTTGCAAAATTCCCCCTTTTGGGGTTGCGTTTCTAAAGTACGGACTTCATTTTTAAAGGAGCCTATATGCGTGGGTGCGGATTGCAAAAGGTAGAAATTACGAGCAAGAGTAATTAGCAATGTTACCACGATTCGGGATACGATTCGCGACACGACACGATTCGTGATTCATAGTACGTCTTTTTTAGAGAATCCTGATGGATTCGTTTAAGATTCGTAAAGTTAAAATTTAAAATCAAGAAATTCAATCATAAGTTGAAAATAGTTATACAATATTTACAAGTTTCTAAAACAACAAAATCATTGAAAATAGCAAACATATCATTCAGGAGCGAAATAATGCCGTGAAGAAAACATCTTATTTTTGTAGTGTTCTGAGAACACGGCTCTAGCATTAGTTCATTGACAATGGTGTTCCTCAACTATTAATATATTATGTACAATATGACAACTCAAGTTGGAAATTCTTAAACTTTAAGTACACTTGGTATTTACTGTAAAAGCATTGAGATATAAAATCTACGCAAAAAAAGAAAACGAAGATTCACTAATTAGAGGGGGAGGGATTCGGTAGAAGCAAACGGAGGGGAAAAGAATACTGAGAACGTAACCACAATGGTGAAAAGGGGTGATTTATGACACTGGAGACACGTCAAGGTTTCCCAATATGACGATGATTTATGGGGAAAATCATAGTACCCCATATCGTCGTCTTCTCCAATTTTTGATTATTTACCCTAAAAGAAGAACTCTACATTTTAAAACAAGAGGTAGAAGCCAGATTCATGAATCTTGTGCGAATCACGTATCCTACATTTAAATATTCGTATAATTTATTAAAAATAGCATATCCGGGTAACGTAGGTAATTAGTAATTATACAACAATGGCTCGGTATATCACGATTCGATTAGTCAAATTGTAAGAGTCAGATTTTTTACTAGATTCAAATTTTTATAATAAAATAATATTAATAAAACAAATTATAAATAAATATTAGAATTTGTTGATTGATGCATAAACTTAATAAAAATGAGTATTACTCGTCGATTCTACAACCTCCCCAAAAGCAATCACATTTCAGTGTATCATCACGAATAATTCATAAGTAGATAGACTACATAACAAAGTCGTGAAAACATATAATTCATTTCTCTAACGAAGAACAAATCGAAATAAGAAAGAAATCAAATGATGTTGTTTTCCATAAAAAGTAAAGTGTCGGAGCAAGTCGGAAAGTCCGACTCGATTCGACATGAGTGCGTGTGGAAAATTGGAGAATCAGTACCGCATAACACTTTTCTATAGGTGACAATCAGATCATCTGATTCAACTCACCCAAACATTTCATATTTGGTATAAAGATTTTATATTTCATTTGATAGTACATAATTTGATACTCATCAGTTAAATATCTCTCATCATAATTCTCTCGGTATATTGCGATCGATTATCACAACGACCAAGCCGACTGACACCCGATCTCCAAAATCATTAGTGTTTGTTCTATGAAGATCTATCACCAATACCAATCTTCATCGCGTCCAATGACCGTACCGATCTGTCTCATCAACTTAGATCGAATGATCTACACACTCGACATATATTGGGAGTGTTTCATTTCAAAGTAAGATCCAAAATCATAAATATTAGAAGAAGCCAAGGGTGTAAAACTTTTATCAAAACTTAATATTAAGTAACTTAGAATTGCATGATCCACACAATCCATAATATCAACTATTTACTTTGAAATATTTAATAAAGTTTCGAACAAATTTTCTTCCCATAAAATTTTCTAACACTCAGTCAAATTGACAATTATAACAATTTATTTATTCCAACATAAATATGATGTACATTTATATAGAATAGTAAAGAGAAGCTTTCATATTTTATATAAATTTGAAATAAATAAAGAGTGACACAATTTATTACAATTCATCATCTATTATTCCATTTAATAATTGGAAGTTAATGATTAAACAATTAATATAATTTATATATATCAACATATAAATAATATATGTGCACAATACTAATCAATATTCATATTAATGAACTAAATTTTTGATTGATAGGACTTGTACATAAAAAAAAACTATAACATTATAATATTTATAACACAAGTTTCATAATATATCTACATAAAATAACAAACATTAATATAATATATAAAATTAATGTATCACACAAATTAATATATGTTATGAACCTTTAAACTGGATACCACGAAGAGGTCTCGGTCCACACAAAGAGTTCAATCCAATAATGTCATCCAAGCCAAAATTGAGGCGATCAAACTCAAAAGTATAACATAACTCTCTATAAATAAGAGGTTGGAAGATCAAATTTCATATTGGATCCAAGAGAGATCAAATCCTAGCCACCGTTATTTATATGTTCTTCTTTTTGTATATTGTCTCATTTATTCATTCTTTATAACAATTTTTACTATATTTTCATATTGAATCAACCGAGGAAGTTATATCCCCGACACTGTACGTTTTTCCTTTCTTTTGAGGTTTTCCATGTAAAATCACATGTCACTTTTATCGGGGGAATTTGGCTAAATGAACCTTCTGCCAAATTCTCATTTGCTTAATAACCTGCATCCAAAAAACTTTGGTGAAATAATTTGTTTTATGATAATATTGACTGAATAGTCTATATTTAATAAAAATAAATAAATATATATATATATTATTTTTTTATTTATTAAATTATAATATATTAAATAATGTTTCGAAATTTCGTAACGATCCAAAATTTCAGACCGATTCGGAACGGTATGAAATATTAATTTTTTTTTCATTTTTTCCAAGTAGACCTCGAAATCTCGGGTTCCGACCCTAAATTAAATTATGACTAATACCGGGCGACATCGGTATTTGGATCGCTATCGAGTTCCGGGTCAGAATCCGAGTTTTCAAGGTCGTTAATATTTAGGGATCCGAACCGAACCGGTACAAATATTTTGGATCGTTACAAAATTTCGATCCGATCCGAAATTAATATTTCATACCGATCAGAATCGGTACGAAATTTTGGATCGTTACAAAATTTCGAAACAATATAAAAACATTATTTAATATATTATAATTTAATAAATAAATAAAAAAATATATATTTATTTATTTATTTTTATTAAACATAGACTATTCAACCAATATTATAAAAAAACATATCATTTCACCAAAGTTTTTTAGAGGCATATTATTCAGCAAATGGGAATTTGGCACAAGGCCATTTAGCCAAAGAGTCCCTTTTATTGCATATCCCTAAGTTATTCTACAAAAAACTACAAATATAAAAATCAAATATTGATAATTGTTTCGATCAGAATTAAGTAAGTATTGATACCCCTAAAAAGAAACCATAATAATATAAATATTACTTTCGAAAACCAGAAGAAAATGTTTGTAATAAGTGTATAAAGAAGAAGGTTTTTCCCACTTTTATTTCACTTCATCTTCTACTCTATAAAATATCACTCCTTCGAAAAGAAGACGATACAAATTTTCTTCTCCATATATAACTTTCCAGTCAAGACGATCGACTGAACCGACTCATAATCATCGAAAAATTAACATGGAAAAGCTCCGGTAAGCCGAATATGATCAAGTGTTCTTCTCAAGCCATACTTAACAACAGCCTTATTTCCTTGCTTAAACCCTTCACCATATGCAGCAGAAGTATCCGACACAATCTGATGCGTAAAAAACTCACCGAGTTTCTTCTCGAACTGCGATCTTTTTCCCTTCTTCGACACCGTAGAATTCGAAGTCGAAGAAGAAGACGAAGCTCCGGTACTTTCACAGCCCGGGATTACTTCAGATTCAAGCCACAAATGAGCCATTACTTGACATATTCCTTCTTCCACTTCTGGAACTAAAGTTGGGTAGCCTGAAGAGATAATTAACTAGCTCAAAAAACCCAAAAAATCGACGTAAAAAGCGTCACGTAAATCGTATTTACCGTTGAGTCTTAACCAAGCATGCATCATTTCATGAGCTAGGATTGAGCCAGTTAACAATCTAGGGAGACCATATAAAATGAGAACTGCTGTAACTTCGCAATGTCGTACAAGCATATAAGGCTCGGTGAACATGTCAAGTATTCGGTATCCTCCGATTCTAGGGCGCCTCGATACCTATAGTTTTCGATTAAATTTCTACATTGTAAAATGCATTGTCTAAAAATTAATACCATGCTTATGGTTCGTTCTTCGGAGAGACATATTCCCCTTGTTTCGGGCATGTGATGATGACCCTAAAAATGGAGAGTGAACGTAAAAACCGGAGATAAATCTCTTCGTTGCAAAAAGATAGAACTTACGTGTTTTTCCCCTTCCATGGCTTCATTTAGTGCTTGTCTTTCAACTAAGAGTAATGGTATTTGTTGCTCTATTTTCATGTTTAAGCCTTCGTAGAAGTCTCGTATCTCTAAGTAAAGAGGCTGGCATTCGTTTGTATCCATTATTGATGAGTCCAAGCACTCGAGACATAGCTTTCTTCCATCATCAAGAATCAGAAATCTAGAGTCCACTGGCTGCATCGAAAGAAAAAAATTAATACGTATCCTAATGAAGAAATGATCCGAATGAAACCTCTCGACTAGGACTGGTAAGAAGTGTGAACAGTTCATGAACATTCACTGCATTTGTTCATTCAAAGTAAAATATGAACACCCTTTGAACAACAAAACGAACTCGAATAAAAAATTCGAACGAACACGAATACATTCACGAACGTTCGAATATGTGTATTTTTATACTATTTCTGCACGAACACGAACACAAAACAAACATATCCAGAAACAAATGAACATGAATAAGAACACGAAAAATGAACAAGAACACATTTTAGAAATATGAACAATGTTTGAACATTTTTTCCCGTTCGAATTATAATATGAACGAATACGAACAAGTCAAACTCGCCTAATTCGAATCGAATAACAATCATACTCTCGACTAACCTCCATTCTTTCACAGCTACAACAACGAGGTGTGCCATCACGCTCATGTGAAGGGCAATACTTTTGATGCCAAAAAGAGTGTGCTCTATACTCAATGAGCCCCGTACCATTCGTCGGAATCTACAACAACAATGAAGAACATCGCATTTGGGATGATGTATCTAGTTATTTAATATCTCTTCAAAGCTATTTATTTAATACGAATTCGCTTACGAAGTTTTTGCAAACATCGCATTTGGGATGATGTAGCTCCTTGTAGCAAGACTTATGGAATGGAAGACCATCAAACATGGAGAACTACAACAAAAATAACCCGATTTTCTTTCGTGAGTAACTTCATTAGAGTTCCATAATTTGATCACATACACCACCTCTCTATCGGAAATCGAAAGATTGCAAGCATGACAACGGAAGCATTCCGGATGCCAATAAGCTCCCATCGTATCAAAATATCTTCCATATCCAAGTTCACCTTTACAACCAGCACAAGTTCTACAAAACACACACTTTTCAAATCTACTCGAACCTTAAAGCCTTAAACAAGATCGAATAATTCAAAAGCATACATTTTACATACATGTTACCAAAATGTGCAAATTCAAGTTCAATACGTAAACATTACCTGTTTCTTAGGAACGGAAAGTGCGGCAAAATATCTCCATAACCATAATGAGGGGATTGGCGAGGAGGTGATCGAGGTGCAGAGCCGATATTCCAACTTTCCTGAATAGCCCTTGCAAGTTGTTCATCTTCCTCCAAATGAGAATCCTTGCCTTAAAGTACTATTCGTTAGAATAACACATAAAATTCAATGCAAAAATCCAATGCATATTGTAATATAATTCACTAAAACCCGATTTACCGACTACTTTTTTGCCCGAATCTTCTTCTTCAGCTCTAGAAAGCGCAAGAGCTCTATTTAGCTCTTCCCTTTCAGGATCAACCCAATGATCCTACAATAAAAAATTCCCATTTAAGCATTTTTAATCACAAGCATAATTAAGAGAAAATTACCAAAGAATTTGAAGGTGCTTCCCAGCCAGTATAATCTTCATACTTCCCATGAGTTTGCCCTTTTAATACTTTGTGATTAATCCCCGTAACAAGACTTTTTATCCAACTCATGATTCAAATTTGTACTTCTTTGGCAAACAGAAATTACACTTCGCTGACTGAATATATAACAAAAATTCAATCAAAATACGTAACAAAAAGCTAACTTAGATAACAAAACAGATTATCAATACAATTTACATGATCAGTTCTCAGTTTTTCAAGATCAATTCTTTCTTTAAGAGAATCTAATACAAAAAAACAATGAATCTAACCGTAATTTAGATGCCCAATTCAAAATCTGAAAGCCTGATCATCAAGTCGCTTCGTGCCCCTTATCCCAATGTCAACTACAAAGTTGTGTTGTTGAAAAAGGAGAGAAGCCGACAAAGTAAGTTCAAGTGGGATTGAAAAAAACTCATATTTTTTAAGAAACAACCATCAATAAAAAATTAAGCTACCTATCTACTACAACCACACGGATTTTAATGCAATTTCATTGACGGTGATGCTTTGCCTAGAAGCCCCATTTTTGGCGAAAGTCTACAAAATGTTAAAAGCCCACGTATATTGCGAGGCATCCAATAGAAAAACATCCAAAAGTTGGACGTCTCTTCAGTTTGAAAACTCGGATCTCTCCTTTGTCTTTTCTTCTCTTTATCTTGGACCCCAGAACCCACAAATCACTGTTCTTATTCCAATTTCTAACCGACGACAGGAAAATCATTTGAAATTGAAATTATTGATTTGTTTTGCTGTAACTCCGCCGTGCTGTTTAGTTCACTTTTTTTAAATTGGGGTGCGGTAACGTACGGTGAGTGACATGTTATGAGTAATATATATATATATATATATAATAATAATATAATTTTTACATCAATCATAATAATATAAATTTATATATATATAATAATAAATATAATTATATTATAATTAATAGAAGTAAGGGTAAATGAGTATTTTCCAAAATCATAATGAGGATATAGTTGATTTTAATAACGGTAATGATATCGTGATTTTTTAATGATTATTACATCGTAATTAAGTTTATGTTTTATGTATATTAAAAAAATCACGATTTATACATCTGATCATGTTTTGAGTGTAGTAACAAAGAAACTCATTGGCTTTTCACTCTTGTGCTGTCTGAAATTCATATTATTAATAATTACATTAGTGTTTGGACAAAAGTTACCCATATTACGGAAATTGGGCTTTAGAGTGCCCCATATAATTTTTCAAATAAAAATAATATATTTATTGATCTTATATAAATCTCAAATAAATCAATTCAAGAAAATAATAAAGGAAGAAAAAATAGTCCTCAAAATTATAAAAAAGTGACTTATACGAATTCTGCAACTAAGATTTGAGTTCCAAAAATTTTAAAAAAAGACAAATGACAAATATTACTTATTGAAACACTTAAATTGGGTATCCTGAGGAGGTATTAACCCACGGATGGAATTCAGTCAAATAATGTAGCCCAAGCTTAGAGAAGAATTCAATTGTTGAGATTTCTAAGTGGTGGATCAGTTTCGATAAGTCAAATGCTCATCGAACTTAAGGAAATTAATAGTATTCATGATATGCGCACACCATAGGAGACTATTTTGGTTGATTTAATAACAGAAATAAAGATGAAGGAGAGATTTGAAGATTAAAGAAGGCAGACTGGCAGAATACAAAATCCTAATGTCTACTATTTTGCTCGTTATTTTTTGGCATGTATTCATCTTGTACTGTTGGATTCATTGTATAGTGAATTAGCTGGAGAGGTTTCCGTCTTGACACGAACTTTTTCCTCATTCTTTTGGAGGTTTTCCACGTAAAAATACCTTTATATTTTCCATTTTCATTAGTAATTCATCTCCACCAATAAACACAAATATAAGATCAAATTGATTATTATTTTTATCTTAATTTGATAACTGTTGGTATCCCTTAAAAATGGACTATAACAAATACTTATTAAAATATAATTATCAAAAACTTAGGAAGAATTTCATTTTTAAACTATCAAAATTGCCAAAAATCAATTTTAGTTATTCGAAATAATTAAATTTTTCGTATAAATTCAAAATTTCTAAAATACTTTCAAACTTATATAATTATTAGTAAATAAAGTTTTATAATTTATAAACCAAGATTTTAATTTATTGAAATTTTGAACTCACAATTTATATGATATTAACTGTTATTTTAAAATTATGAATACTAAAATGCCAAGAGGGGGTGATAAGAAATATAATAATACACAAGGACCAGGAAGCAAATTAACACAATTCAATACAATCACAGCAACTAAGTCTCATTTGAATCATAAGATGTCTCAAGTATTTGTTCCACATATGAAACGCTTGTACAATTTACTGATCTTCCTTTGATCCCATCTTCCTTGTCCAAACCCTCATCCTCGATCACATACGCCCGTGCAAAAGTTCGTCTCCACCAAACCTCGAAAGCCTTACGAAGATTGGGACAATTATCTCCCGTTTTAAGAAAAATTCCCAACCAAAAAAGAAGAATATTTTGCTGATCCTCTAAAGGCAATGTAAGAATGGTTCTTCCGATTCCCTCTTCGACTAAAGCTCTATCGAAAGATCTACAGCTATTTTGTAACCATTTGTAATCATTCATCAGTTGCTGTAACCATGTTTTTAGTAACAAATATCGTGTCTCTTTCGATGGAAGAATTTCACTTCTTCCAATCCCGACAAATAATCTCGCAGTTATCAAGCTTATATGATAACGATTTACGATCGGAATTTCGATATGAAGTGAAGCAAGCTCTTGCTGTAAAGACCAAATTTTTGCAAATTCATCAGCTGATTGTCTGAGTGTCAAAATGTCTAGTAACCATAATAGATTGTCTGATTCAAAAGCCATTTTCTTGCCAAGTGACTCTCGTAAATCGACATGATTCGCTTGTCTGAACAAACTCAGTAATGATTCAAGAGAGTTTCTGCAAGATAAGTAGATTTTTTCATCACAAAGTTGAGACGAAGAGCATTCGTTTTCTCGAAGAAGTTTAAGAACAATCGACTTCATTTCTCGTCTCCCTAGATCTTCGTTACTTCTGAGTACAAGTTCAAGTATCTGAAAAAGGGTATCTTTAGATTGTAAAGATATTTCAGATGACACACGTTTGAGTACCGGTTCTACACCGATGTTTTCGCCTTGAAGATGCATTACCGAATTTACAACTTTCGATTCTTCTTCTTCTCCAATCCAAGGTACAGCTTCTAAGTATTCCAAGCATGTTTCAATACATTTTTTAAAGCTAAGTTTTTCAGCAACCTGATTAACACACAAATAAGCTATAAGTTTCGTAATCGAAAAAATCAAAAAAGGGTAGTCGAAATGTACCTTGAGTATCGATAATACACTCGAAACGGTTTGTTTCATCAATCGTTGCCTTATATCGTTACAATACATAAGTCCAATGGTTTCAATAAACATTTCAAGATCATCAAAACACTCAATTTCAATCAAAGGGATAACTTTTTGTTGCTGATGTTCCAATTCCTTTGCAAAAAAAGCACTGTTTTTCACTAATACATTACTATGAACATTCAATTTAACCGAAACACTTTGCTTTCCAAGCAAAATAACTCTCAAATCACTAGCTTCACCTTCACCAAAATCAATAGTTACCTTTTTAGGAGCATTTTCAAGCTTAGAACTTCCTGTCCTAATTTCAGTTTCTTTTGTCGGAACTGAAGCTTGTTGAGGAGGATTTGTTGATGATTTAAGCTTTGTAAGAACAGAAGCTTGTGTTTTAAGTGTCTTTTGAAACACAACTGGAGAAGGACAACACCAAAATCCTTCTGGTGTAACAGCAATTGGAACATTCCTAATCTTTGTCTCTCCCTGATTTTGCCCTAATCTTCTGATTCTAATTTCTTCCATACCTTCGTTCTAACAAGAACTCAAACCCTAAATCAATTCAAAGCCATTAACCTAACTTGTAATGAAATCCCACCTCCAGAAAGACAAGCAAAGCTAATTAAACTTGAAAGCGAGCTAATTAGATAAGAATCTAACGATGAAAGCGAACAAGAACTAAATAACAAAATGAGCAAAGTTCAAAGAGATTCGTTCGGAGAATACCCAGAAAGGGATTGGAGCGCTTGGTGACAAGAGCAGTGTAGTTATGGGGTTATGAAAAGAAAGCACAGCAACACAGAGAAATGGGTCCAAAAAACTAATACTTTATAAAACATATAAAATCTAGTACAGAAGCTCGCTCGGCTCACATGTTATGAATTACTTTACATTTCAAAGCGTAAAAAGCACATAGTTTGTCTGGTTACAGAAGATACAGCATGTGCGTGGCCCATGTTTGCTTCATCATGTCAAGACCGCCAAGCTTAAACAGCAAGGGAGCGTGTAAAACAAGATGTTTTCAAAGTGAAATTGTAGCGAAAATTTTCTTTATTTGGGTGGGATTGGGTTACTATATGAGAATAAAACAAACATATTTAGTAAAATTATGGAAAAAATACGTGACCGATAAGCATTGATAATAAATTTATTATTAAAAAAAGAATAGAAAACTTGAGTTATCCTCGTTCTACAATTATATGTATAAGACTCTCTATCTATATAGTTCAAACTAATATCTAATCTAACTAAGAAATATTTAACCAAATATTTTGTATCATATATTCTATTTTCATATATTTGATCATATATTTTTCATATATGTAGACAAAAAATATATATCATCATATATTCTTCTATATATTACGTAGATTACATAATAAAAAAATCTTTTTTATTCGATATTGTTGAAGCCGGATCCAAGTTCAATTTGACGGCTACAAGATAGAATCATCCATCCCATCATTTTTTTGATCGATCTTGTATCTTGTCCGATCGACATCACAACTGCATATTATGTTTTCCCTCGGTTGGTTTCCATATCGATCAACATTATTAATCTCCTAGGTACTCATGTTCGATCATCTCGACTGACCAAACCGAGCATTACAAACAAAATATAGTTACTCACCCCGATCGATCATAGCTAAGCACTTAGGGTATTATCCCACCTCTATTTGTACAAATCTTTGGGGCCATTAACTTTTGAAGTGGGGTATTCACTTTGATGATGAGAGAATCCTCTTCATTTGCTTTAGCTTTTGGTTCAAACACATCCCTTACAAGCCAACCAATCAAATTCCCCGTGCTTTATTTATACACCTCACGAATTTCCCACCATTAAATCACAGCACAAAAGCTCGCTTTGGTGTGGATCACTCATCATCACTTATATATACAAAATACAAAATTGAAGAAAGTCAAATTTGGTATATATAGTGATGAGATCCCCGGAACTCGGTACCCCAAACCTGATCAGGACCAAGCTTAATCAGATCAGTCCAAGTAACATAAGTCGAATTTGGAGGCCCAGATCCAGTTCATGTGAATGAACGGCCCAGCCAGGCCAGACGGGCCCGACCGCCCATTCATATCGATCGGTCCCGATCGGTAGGGCCCAGCTTTCTCCCGCTCACCAGGACTGATCGATCCACACTTCACAGGCCCTGCTTCGGGCCATCCACATTCCTTAACATGCGACGACAACCTCCGACAATTTTGTCAGAGGCGTGGTCCGGCGGAGTCATACGAGCCTCTCTTAGTCTCGAGATAGCCGATTAGTAGCGCCGAAATGCCTAGCGCTGTGCAGCCCTATGAGCCATGCCCGACGGCTGTCCCGCCTGACAGGAGCTGACCTAGCCGCAGAGGACAAGCACTAAATGACACCTTACAAACACAGCACAGTAGGCGTATAAAAAGAACACTTGAGATGCGAAGAAAAAGGATCCTCTTCCGATTCTCCTTGCAAGTTCTCTTACTTAGCCATCTATCGATTTATTTTCGATAAGCTTTCTTCCCTTATTGTTTAAAGAACAAACATGGTATTTGTGATTAGCACCTTATTTATTGAATCGACTAAGGACATTTCTAACTCTTAGTCAAATAGTTTTTTCCTCAACTTTGAGGTTTTCCACTCTAAAACTGTCTTGTTTCTTTTACACTTGATTTATAATCGTCCTCCACACATTAAATAAATTACAACCGAGTTCGTCTTGCAACGAACCGGACGACTTTTGACACACCCGGTTTTTGAACCACAACATATAGTTTCATGATTTAGTAATTTGATTCCCATAATTTTTATGATTATGACAATTGTAATTCCTAGAGCTATGTTTTAAAACTCACGATTGAACCATTGGTTCGAATCGGTTTTTAGTGAATCGATGATTTTGGGTTCGGTTCAAATATAAGGATATTTTAAAATATTTGTAGTTCATTACATTTCGTAATGGTTTACATGAATCACAGCTCTCCAGTTTGATATAAAAAACCGATTTTAAAACATAGCCTTAGAGTATCAGGGTGAAAACCGATCTCCAAACTATGTAAGTTTTTGCAAAATTGGTCTAAAAACCGATTTAAAAACATAGCCCTATAGTATCAATGTGAAAAGCGATCTCCGAACTGTGTAAGTTTTTGTAAAATTAATCTCCAAAGTTTAGTTTGTAAGTTTTCAATTGATATCCTCGACCAAAATTCAATTTTGGATATCAATATTTCATTATGAGATTTGATTTGACAAGTATTGTAAATTTGAGAGATCAAATTTATTAAAACATTAAAATTGAAGATTAAATATGTAATTATAAATAATGAAAATAAAAGTTATCAAAATTATAAAAATTTGGTGAGAAAAAACATATTTTCTATTTTTCTTTACAAAATTACAAAACACTTCTGGACATTTTATTGGAATATTGGACAATTCCAGTCAACAAGTGTTTTGTCTCGCTGGCAAAGAATGTGAAAGTAAAGTAAATTACTAAATGATCCCTAAATTGACCGAATTTCCATTTTTGTTATAAATAATAAGTTGGCCTCCCAAATTTAATGATTTAACAGGGGTGGGCACGGATCCAAAGCAACGGGTTGCAGGTTAAACCCATAGAACCCATCAACCCGTACGGATTGATCTGGTGAGTTAGTAAAGGTTTTTGATCCATCAATGGGTTGACTCGACGGATTAGAAAGTCGGTCCAATCCGTCGATGGGTTTGAAATAATATTAATTATATATTAAAATAATATTATTATTAATCTAAAATTAAAATAAATAATATAAAGTGGCCCATATCAACCCGTTGACTTGTACGGATCCACCTGCACGGGTTGACGGGTTGATTTTTGCAGTCCAACCCGTTGATATATTTTCCGTGAGCCGGCCCACAGGTTGACCCATTTGTACGGGTTGGGTCAGTCCATACCCACCCCTAGATTTAGCAAATTTAGGCATACTTTCAATGTTTTGATAAAAATAATATCTAAAGTTCCAAATTTCGCAAATTTAGTCTAAATCAATGTTTTTATATCGGTCCAGACCGGTATGAGCGGTATACTAGTCGGTACCAAATTTTATTTTATTTTATTTTTAAAAAAATTAATATTTAATTAGTTTTTTAGAATTAGATCCGAAAAAACTTTGAAATCGATCCGAATACCCGGTAACGGGTGATACGAAAAAAAATACCGGTACCGAACGAAATTTGATGTACCGGGCGGTATACCGTCCGGTATGAAAACACTAATCTAAATGTGGTAAAACTAATCCCCAAAATTTCATAATCAATTTTGACAAATACATTAAACTTTGAGGATTAGATTTACCAAATTAATAATATATGAGAACCAAATTTACCAAATCAAACAAACTTTTAGAACCTTAAATATCATTCACCCAAAGAATTACTAATACAAACTTGATAATTTGGTCCCAAATTTTAAATAAACTAATTTAATAAGTTTTTCATATTTTCAGCATAAATTATAAAATGAGTGCACATATAGTGTCAAATGAGAATTTATGTCATAAACGAGAAAATAATTTTATTTTCTAATTATATCACTTATAATAAATATAATTGGAAAATATCATGTCATATTTTCCACCCAACGACTTTGACCAAATTTTTCAAATCATTTTTCAATGAGCCAATGAAAAAAAACCGTACTTTATGAATTCTAATTCGTAATATTAAAATTTGAAAAATGCAAATACCGGATATTTATATAGAAAAATATTTATAAAAATATTAAAATTTAAAAAAGAAAAATACAGAAACTAAGTCGCGCATGAGGCTTCCTTTTAACACTACAAAACTTTAAGCTTGTCGGCTTTTAACATCTGCATTCATTCAAAAATATCAATAACCACTACAAGTTCAATTCAGACAACTTTTTTGTTCTCTTACAGCACTAAAAACATAGATTTTGATAAGCATATCACTTCACTAGATACTCTTCTGCATTAAAGATCATCCCGGATGGATGATCTAATCGCATTACGCTTGAAAAACTCTCTGAATCCATAAGCACTCACATCGTAATTGAACTAGAAGTCGAAAAATGAAGCAAGCAGAGATCGTATATCATTATTGTTCATGCTCGAAAAAGTCGAAAACAAGATTATGTAAGGGTACTTACGGGTAAAACTTTGACTGCATATTTAGTAACGTTCGGATCAACAACTTTTTCGGGAATATTGGCCTGAATAAGCAAGAACATCGGGTTTGAAAATTTCTTCAATATGAAATGAATATGGAAATAATTATACCTGTTCTGGATTGTAAAATATTTCTATGAAGGGATACTCCTTCTGCTGGCGTGTTAGGCAAAACCCGGGATATTTCGGGCACTCAACCTACAAAGACGAGAATTATAACGTAGCTCAGAAAAGAACTTGTGGGGTTACTTGAGCTAAGAATTCGTTTTCGAACGGATTACATGAGAAAGTACTAAATGGAAATTATAGATATGGAAATAAATTCACTATATCTATAAATTCACTATAAATCATTTTTTCGAACTGAATTTATAGATATGGAAATAATAAACCGTTATGACCCCAAAGTAAAAATGATTACATGAGAAAGTACTAGGATGATGCATTCAAGAACGCCTCATCGAGCTAAGAATACAAGGAGTTTATAAATACTCGAATAATAAACCGTTATGCCCCAAACTAAAGCGATTACGTGAAAAAGTACTAGGATGATGCATTCAAGAATGCCTCATCGAGCTAAGAATTCCTTTTTTCGAATGGAAATGATGAGTTTATAGATACTAGAATAACAAACCGTTATGCCCCGAACTAAAAAACGATTACATAAGAAAGTAAGAGGATGATGCATTCAAGATCGACTCATCAAGCTAAGAATTCTTTTTTTTCGAACGGAAATAAGGAGTTTATAGATACTAGAATAAGAAACCGTTATGTCCTAACCTAAAACGATTACACGAGAAAGTACTAAGATGATGTTGTTGCTAGTAAGGAATTATATCATACTAGTGATGATATAATTTTGTACTTTCTACTAAAATTCCTCAGAAAGTACAACAATGCTCAAGATCGTCTCATTGAGCTAAGAATTCCTTTGAAAAAATGGATCAAATTTAGTGTATGAGTATTAAGCAAAAACTTACACGCATAAATTTAACATCTGGATCGAACTCTGCAGCGGCTTCCTCAAGAACACCATCGAGATGCTTAGTGAGGGGACACCTACATCATTCAAACCTTGTAATTATTACATCATCGAAATGTCTTAATATTACATGAGTTATTCAAAACTGAATCACGAATTACGAATTATCCATACTTGATTGTAAATGCCACAACAACCGGGTAACCTTGATGAAGAAGCTGCACGAACTCCCTTTCCGAGGAGAAGTGAAGAACTTTAGAAGGCCCAAGATCCTTTGGGTAGCCTGTGTAGTACCTTTATGTTCATAAGAATGAAGTTCCAAACTTACAAGGAGCACAAAAGGAAGCACAGTTCATAAAAGCACTAAAAGGAACATAGTTTAAATCCAACAACTACATAAAAGTAAGCTAAAATCAAGCATTATAACTTAACATAATTAGTTAAAACTGTGAATAAAAAAGGGCAAAAGCACCTTATATATGTTAGAATCTGAAATAGAGCATGAACTTTAAAATATAACACATATTCAAGGAGCAATTATGTTAACATACTTGCAAGTAGCCCGAAGGTTAAGCAATACTTTGCTTAGAAAAGATGGTTCTTCCATCCTACAACGCATGTCGAAAATCAATGCCAAATTTCAGGAAAAAAACCATAAGTAGATAACAAAAACTGGATAA
>RWGZ01001140.1:207745-275080 GCA_009725065.1 Utricularia reniformis | reverse complement strand
ATATAGGTTATATACAAAATTAAATATTATATATTATTTGTCTTTAACATTATAGAATAAAGATTTAATTTTTCATCCATATCTAATTTTGTCATTTTTATTAAAAAGGAAAACAAAATTCAAATATATATTTTTAGATTTAAATAACTTTAATCATATTAAATATTTTCATAAATATCTATTTTAAAAATAAGATTTCATTTGTTAATATTAATTAATTTTAATTATAAAAACGTCAACATCACTGCTATAATCAAAAAAAAAAAATGACAATGTTACAGTACAATAACTTTTAGAAAAAATGCTAAAAAAGTTTAACAAATGTTGTGACAATATTATAACAAAATTTTTCCCATAAAGAATGTGAACATCATATGCGTCATACTGTCAGACACACATGTTTATGTTCAACCTATAATATTCATGTTCAATCTTATACTACAACTTATATTTTAAAATAAATTTTAATTTTATTATTTTAATCATAATTGCTTCTTTTTTTACATATTCAGTTCAATCAATTACTATATAATTATATAATATATTTTTAGTTAATGACTCGTTGACGATCTTCTACTATAAATAATATTTTTATCATTGTATTTGCATTATTAAATTATTATTTTTAAATATTCCATATTAGTAGTATGTTCTATTTGACACTTTACAGTAATCGTGTCTCTCTTCTCGTTTTAAGAATCGGCATCATAGCTATAAAATACATGTACCAAATCCGATATAAAATTACAAAAGTTATATCACTTTACAATTGGGTTTAATTCTCTTATTTACTAGTCCATTGGATTCTAAATTTTTAAAAGATGAAGGTAGCGGATATGGTAGCCAGAGATCCAATTGAAATGTAGTCGAATAACGAATACATGTAAGTATCGTCGATCAAGGAAAGTGTGGTTACTCAAAAGCGACATCGATCAAGTCGTGACAACAAAAGAAACCACATGTATGGATGTGGTAACCACACTTTTCCTTTGGACCACAAGAAACCATTTCTTCTTCAACATTCAACGTAGTATCCATTTCAACTAGGAATATATCACCTTGAAGATTATCTATGGTGTGATTAGACTCATGATATTCGATGTTGTCATTCTCTAATCTCGGTGACAATATATCTAAGCTTGGTGCATAGCAATACTCTCATGTAACAATAATTCCTACAAATAATTGTTGTTGGATATCTGAAAGCAAATGTCCTTTATTTCTGAATGTTTTTGCTGTTGGAATTCTCTACATCCATTTAACATTAAGGTTAGTAAATGCGAGTATTGAATTGAATAAGAATAACGTAATGAAAATATCAAAGAATCCAACAAGATGATTAAACCATATTCAAATCCACCATTTAAAACAAACGAGGCAAATTCCTAAACCATCCGAGAAATCCTTGAATGATAAAAATAAAAACTTAAAACTAAAACTTAAGATTATTTTAAACAAAGTGTTCCAAAACAACAATGATACAACCAGACAAATGCTCAGAAGTCCAGAAAAGAAAAAAAAAGAAACTGATGATAATCCTACGATCAGGTACCCTGCAATGGGTAAGGTCCAATAACGATTGGGCTGATCCAAATAATAAAAAGCGAACTCGTGCGGCTCAAAATCCCCAGCTTAGCATATTTGAGATAAATTGGTCTGATGTTCCGCAATAGGACCGAAGATTGACTTGGCAAATAGAAGGGCATTTGACAAGTGGCCCCATGGTTCGGTCCAAACGGTTACAGTTCACGCGTCCCACACTTCGGGCCTCCACACGTTTACCATGCTTAAGGCTAAATCACACAGGCCATGCTTCGGTCCCGGCCACGTTTTACATCGCGCGACAACAACCTTCAACAAACTTGTCATAGGCAGTTACAGGGCGTGGATTACACACGTCTTCAGCTCTATAAATACGGAGCTTGACAACGAATTGGCAAGACCTTTTGGACGCGTAAGAATAGACTGTTACTCTACCGGAATTCTTTTCGCTTTCTCGTACCTCGTCATCTTCATAAACCTCTGATGTATCTTGTAATGAACTGTTTGATTAGTGAATCGACTAAGAGTTTTTCCTGCTCTTTAGTCAAGTGGTTTTTTCCCCATTTCCAGAAGTTTTCCACTCTAAATTATTTTGTATGTTTCTTCATTTGCCTTATTTAATCGTTTCCTCACCACAAATAAATTAAAACCGAGTTCGTTTCTTAACGAATCGGACGACTATTGGTATCCCTAAAAAGGGACCATAACAGAAACCTTGATTGATAGAATACAAACTTAAATCAAAATATACGATTTAATTTTTTTAGAAAAAATGTTTCTAAAACCAATGTTCTTAAATACAATTCGGTCCGTGAACATGAAATTTTAACTGGTCACCGAACCGTTATCGAATCGTTATCAAACCGTTATCGAACCGATGTTGAAAATGTTATTAAATTTATTTATTTTTATTAAAAAATATATTTTAAATTTTTTTAAAATAAATTATAAAAAAATATTATTTTTATAAAAAAATTCCGACCCATCAACCCGCCCATCCAATGAGCCGAGTGACGGACCAACCATTTTGTCTGGGTAGAGTTTGAAAACATTGTCTGAAACAACCATGAAGAAGACTAGACAATGTGGGAACATAAAAAAATCCTCAATGAATAAAAAAATCCTCAATGTAGGAAAATAAAAAATACTTGAAGGATAGAAACCAAAATCTAAACCAAAACATAAGAATGATTTTGGTGTAATCATATAATACCTTGATTTTATCTTCCCACCAATCCTTATCCGCTCGTAGTGTATTTATCTCTCTATCCCAAACAACACAAGTGCTATTACATAACTTGTTCCATAAAGTCTATTGATTTCGAAGATTTCTATATTTGTTATTGAATTGCATCACGTTGTAATTGCATCTTGTCTCATGATTGAAGTTTTTAAAAATATGCTCCCAACCTACTTTATTGAATGAAGTGTTCGATCTATTTTCGATTATCAACACTTGTAAACAAATGTTCAAGTCTAGCTCTAAGCGTGAATCACTCCAAATTGCCTTCTATATATACATATTTTCTTTTCTTATGGAATTTGAAATGTTAGCTTTCATTTGAGAAACTGTAAAAATAATAAGATATATCAATACCCAACTAGAACAAAAATATCAAATGAACTACACAAAATCAAAGACAAATATAGAGAAAACTTCACATATATTATAATTATAGCAACCAAACTACTCAAAAATCCTTAGCATTAATGATATGGTCCTAAATTCACATATATTACATCAAGTTCACTTATCATCAAACAATTCCTAGCAATTGCTATTAAGTAAGAATCAGTGATAATCTGTTCATTGCCAGTGCTATTTTCTCATTGCCCTAACCAAAAAATGAATAGTAGTCCGACTACTATTCATTAAATTGTCAAAAAACAGCCCATGCTCAATGGTTACAGCGGTGAAACTCCATAGTTTCATAAGAAAGTTCCAGGACAAAGGTAAGATTCAGCGAAGGAGGTTCTGTAGAGCGGTGAAAGGAAGCAGCAGATCTGTACTTATGGAAAGAAACAACACATAAAATAATCGAAAACTTACCGGGACAAATCGCCCGAGAGATTGAAAAACGACTGAAATTCAAAACCTAAGAAAAATGGTAAGAACATGCTTTAAATTGGGGTATGGTATTTTGGTCATATATTTATAGAATGGATTTCAACAATTCAAAATATATCTATAGGATAATTTTGCATTAAAGCATAAAAACCAAAACACATTTTATAATTATTATATAAAATGAGAATGAAAACGTTGGGGTGTTCTGTAAATGAATTTAAAATGTATTTTAAGAATAATAATTCATTCACAAATTGCAATCACAACATCCACTTATCATAATATAAATGTTGAGAAATTCCATTGGTGAAGGGCAAATGCCACCAGTTTAAAACCGTTGGGTTTGTTTGGTATATCTTTTTAAAATTACGGTGTGGTGAGATGTGGTGAGATATGATAATCGTGAATTTTTAAATATGTTTGAGAAAATTGTGATATTATGATCGCAATTTACGTAAAAATACTAATATACCCTTATATATATAAAATAATAAATATAATTATATTATAATTAATAGAATTAATGGTAAATTAGTCTTTTCCAAAATCACGATGAAGCCACAGCTAATTTTAATAGTTGTGATGATATCGTGATTTTTTAACAATTATCACATCGCAATTAAGTTTATATTTTTTGTAACATAAGAAAATCACGATCTGGACATCGCATCGNCGTGTTTGGTTCCAAAGTTTCGTGGTTGTGGCAAATTTGATCTTTAAATTTTAATTTGGCATCCGTAGTCCACGTACATTGATCATTTTGGCAAAAATGATCCATAAGGTTTCCTAAAGAGTGGTGTTTGTGAGTGGCCCCTGAAACTCTGAAATTGTTTACATTTTACCCTAGCTTTAGCCTAACGTAAACATTAAAAGAATACCATTTAATGAGTACGAGGGTCATCGGTAAACTGCTTCCAAAGTTTGGGTACTTCGTACGCAATTTGTAAACTTTGGGGCATCGCCTTTAGACTATTTCAAACTTTAGGGGCCACCCTTTTTCTCGTTTTCTAAATTTGGCAAATTTGATCCACGAAGTACATAACTAGTCCCCAAACTTTGAGGAGCAATTTCGCAACATACATTAAACTTTGAGGACTAGTTTTGCCAAAATTTACAAAGCATAGAGACTTGTTTTGCCATATGAGTATGAGAATAGTTTTGTCTTCAAAAAACTTTAAAAATTAGATTTGTCAAAATTAAGAAAATTTGGGGATTAAATTTGTCTAACTCATACAAACGGTGGGGACCTTAATTGCCATGTGCCCACATTTGTACAAAATAATACGTCTCTTGATGAATCTTGCCTTGTTTTTCGGTTTGTTCGGCACTATAAAGGTGCAAGAATCAATGGAAAAAGCCAACAAAGCTCAACAACTACTGAAGAATGTTGCTGAGAGGAAAAAAACCAAGCAACTAGAGATAAAAGGATTGGTTATCCTTAAAGCAATATATGGAAGTCGCAAAGCAATTTCGAATATTCATAAAGAAGAACTAGAACAAGCTATGGATGTCACAATACCTCTAAATTTTCTTATCACTGATTCAGGACAACTTAAGGTAACTATCTCTGCTCATTTCATATTTCTTGATGAAGCTTTGATAAACGTGTTGTCTCAGTTACACGACGGCGTAAAGAAATCCGGGATTATGGGGTTTTGTGATCCCTGTCCTGGAGAATCAAAACAGCTACATGTGGAGTATGTCTGTGGAGGCTGCAAATATGAGGTATTTGTCGGTTTTTCGACTGTTGTCGTGTTAATGTGTGTTGGTTGATGAGTGAATATTGATGTCAA
The DNA here is from genome assembly GCA_009725065.1 of Utricularia reniformis. NCBI lineage: Eukaryota > Viridiplantae > Streptophyta > Magnoliopsida > Lamiales > Lentibulariaceae > Utricularia > Utricularia reniformis. The sequence goes on along the minus strand of RWGZ01001140.1, from coordinate 269,677 downwards.
CAGGTTGAAGTTGATGATTGTGATGAGTTATTAATACCACAAGAAAGCCATAGAGTTTGAAATTTATAGCACAAACTCTTCAAATAGTATGCCTGAACATTCTTGGAGATTTTCTGGGAAATTTTGTTTATTTCTCTCAAAATTTGTGAAATTATCTATTGATATTATTTCTTATTTTATGGTTCTTAAATCTAAAGATATATCAATATTTAAATTGGGCAAAACACAAATTTGATTTTCATAGTTTTATAATTTTAGTAATTTGATCTCCAAATTTTTATAATTATGTCAATTTTGATCATCAAAATATGAAAATAGCAAAATTGGTCCTCACATTTTCCAAGTTTTAACAAACAAAGTCTCAAAAGTTTGGTTTGTAATTTGTATGATATATTTGGTCTACAATGTTTTTAATTTTGGTTAATGGGGTATTGTCATAGTCAAAATTTCGAGGATTGATTTTGCCATATTGTTAATATGATTTGCCAAATATTGTAAATTTAGATGATCGAATCTATCAAAACTTTAAAATTCGTGGATTAAATATGTCATTACAAATGATGAGATCAATTTGGCTAAAATTATACAATTTTGAGGATTGAATGCATATTGTAAAAGCTTTGAAAGTTGAATGTTAAACTCAAATAAAGTATGTAATTATAGATTCATAATGAGTTTTGATGTTAAGTAATCAATTTTAGTTTTAAATGTTGAATGTTAGATAAATTATTGATTTTACAATAAATATTAATTATAAATTGGAATTTGTAGTTAAGATGTATTGGTTTGTAGTCAATAAAAAAAACAAAATGGTGAAGACGATTCATGTATTCCAATATCTATTTAATCATTAATTTGTGTTTTGATTGTTAACGTAAACAATTTCTATCAAATTAGTAGTTTCTTTGAAATTTCTATCAAAGAATATAAAGTTTGAGAATTAAATATGTTATTATAGGATTTAATCCAAAACCATGATTATTTTGAGATTAAATGTGTCATTTTCTCGTTAAATTATTATGTAACGTGTGTGATGATATGTAATAATAAAATCAAAATCAAAATCAAACCTAATGATTTTGAAAGTTATGGAGAAGGATTCGAATTTGATTGTACCTTCACTAATAATCAATCTTGGTGATAGGGGCTAGGTCGTCAAATTCGATCAAAATCAAGGATTTCATAATAATTAATTAATTATCAATTTGATCCTTCTTTTTTACAAAATTTGACTTTGAGGCCATGTTTGGATTGATGTTCACACTCCTCATTAAATGCATCTACTTTGATTTTGACGTTCCTTATTATTATTGTAGACATAATAATCGTATTGTTCCCTCGATAAAATTATAAATTATAAATTATAAATTATAAATCAACCCCACAATAATGGAGTAAACAAAAATGTTATCCACTTTGTCTTATTTAAGTACAATTTTTGTCACTATCTAATCATTTTGGTTGTCACTATTGAAGCTCCAATTCAATGTTTTAGACACCGGATAAGTTCATTGGATCGGTATATCGAATACGCTTCGGGTATACCGGATATGTACCGGATCCGTACTAAAATATTAAAATAAATTAAATTATAAAATATTCACATTTTAATTTTTTTATTATAAAATCCGACCCAATCCGCAAACCCGACCGGACCCGAAAATACCCGTACCTGCCGGTATTTTACCAAAATACCGGTAGAAACCGGTACGCCCAAAATTTCTGGTATACCGGAAATTTAAAACAATGCTTCAATTCCAGCTTATAAATCATAGTTTTTTTAAAAGTGAATTCTAAATATTTATATTGGTGGAATAAGATGGTAAATCATGTTTTTAATAAATTATATTTAAAATAATCATATAAAATAAGGCTCACCCGAAAATCAAAATCGATCTTTTGATCAATTGTTAGCTTGTAATGGGTGTTGACCCAAATCTCGAACTATATTAAGTGAATCTCAACATCAATTATAGACGAAAAACAATAAGAGATTAACTTTGATGATTCACCAATACTTGCACGATGTTTTTCTCTTTAAAAATTACAATGATTCCAATGTAATCGAAAAGTTAAACATATTTACCTTAGAACACTTATAATTTATCATTAAAAAAAAAGTAAAGTCATAAATATTACATGGTGTCACTAGGGTAAATCTAGTTAAAAAAGACAATATAGTACAATTGGTAAGTGGATTGTTACAACTTACACCATTCCAAGTTTGCTCAATTTTTCGGAATTGATCGTGAAAGAAGTTTTGTAGCTTCCGATTTAGAAACCTCGATTTGTAGAATAAATCTGAAAATGTTGAACTATATAGAGTTAACAATTCATATTCAAAGAAGAACGATATGACTAATATTTGATTTATCTATTTAATAATATAAAAGAAAAATATTAAAATGATTTTTGCCTACGAGACCACATACTAACTTGAAAACGGGGAAGAACTTCAAAACAAAAGTAGCGTCCGGAAGAATTTTTTCAATATGATGTGTAAATCCTAATAACATGCATACAACATTTAGAAAGATAAATTGGACTTATGACCCAATATATTGAATCTTTCGAAGGTTGAATGACATCATCAAATCTAACAGATAGGACCCGTTTTGTTTCCGATTCACGGTTTGACAAATTGGTTAAAAAAAGTGTATCCTATACACATTTTATGTGTCTCCCACTACCATTAATGGTGACAATTGCAAAAAGAATGTTCTTTTGATTTGATTTATATTTAGTTCTTTTAGATTTCAAAATTTTACAATTTGTATAATTTATTTGATTACTAATGCATATATTCGTCTACCATAACTAAAACAGCAATATTAACTTTACTATTTGATTTGTTATGTTTCATATTAAATATATAAATTAAAAAAAATTTAAATAATTAAATATCATTATTTTTATAAAGACCTAAATAATTTATTGATTTTGTAGACACCTTTCATCATTACCTTTTGATTTTTCTAAACCACTTTAATATTTTCAACTATATGTATTAGGATAGAGTATTCAACTATTATTAAATTATTTTATATAAATACGTGTTAAATTTCTAAATAGATCAATTAACATGAGAAGATTGCACGAGTATACATATGTACACCTCTCTCATATAATAAAGTATTTCAAATAGAAGTTTTGTGGTATATATTTAAACTTTAAAATATTATAAACATAATATACTAAAACTTAGAAATAATAAAAATAGTAAAATTATTGTTACAATAGCTAAACTTGACCTTTGAAAGAGTTATACAAATTTCTCTAAGTTTTATTGTAACGATCCTAATTTGGGCCTAGCTGATTTGGTAAAAACGTACTAAATAAAACTAAATGTTCGAACGTAAATTAAAACATAATTCAAAAGCATTAAAGTCTAGTGGCATAATTTAAAGTATTCTCAAAAGACCGGACTCTATCACCGGATAACCGACGACCTCCTTCCCATGCCCTTCTCATACCTCGTCCGCGTCACCTACAAAATCTGTAAAACAGTCACAATTTATTAAAGGAAAATTCACGCATACTATATTTGTCCTTCAATTTCTTAAGTAAAACGTACACACACGTAAGTCGTTCCTTTTAATCGTATACTTATTTTCTTCTTATTATTCCTTTACCCGTATCACTCTTTTCCCCTTCCCCTCATCTCTTTAACTTTACTGTTGCCGAGTGTAACATGCTCGGTACATGTCCCGCCCAAGCCAACCGTTAGTTGTTGGTTGATTCGAGGGGCCGTATGCTTCCCTTCCCCGGGGGAGTACTTAGGCGCTACCCTTTTTCTCACCCGGATCCGTTCTGCCCTTTCGTACGTATCTTTCCATTATGGAACTTATCGTTCCCTTCATCAGACATGCCCTTCCTTTGGCGAATCGTGTACTAAGCACGATGCCGGATTTGGTCGGACGGTCCATCCTCCCTCACCGCGAGTCTTATTAACATTCGCTTCATTCATTCGTGTCTTTTACTTTCTTTCTTACTAGTCCTTCCTGATTCCCTATATCGGAACTTTCCCTTACTATATTGTGTTCACTCCGCTTACATGTTGCTTTCACTTGTTACAATCCTTTCGTGCTTCTCTGCATTTCGTAACATATCTTAGTATTTCATTTTCGATGTTATTATTTTATTATGAACCTTGTGGTTACCGTAGACCCTACGTATCATTTCCCTCTGACGATCCGACGTTGAATTGCAACGAAAACACCCTAGTTTGATGTTTTCGTGATAAACTACTCTCCTTCCTCGAAATCCATGACAAATTTGCCGCTTGGGGAAAAATCCGCGACAATTTTATTGCCTGGGGAAAAATCCGCGATAATTTGCTGCCTGGTGAAAAATCCGCGATAATTTGCTGCCTTGTGAGAAATCCGCGACAATTTTGTTCACTCCAGAAAATCCGTGATAGTTTTATGCTTCCGCGACAATTTCGTGTTTTATGGCTTTTCCGAGGTGTTTTCGTGTATAAGTGACTAATGGTTTGATTTTGAGCCTTTCCACCCCTATTTATAGATATTTTAACTTCCATAATTTACATTTTGACCCCTCTTTTATCTTTTGCTTTATTTTTCTATATTTTCGTTCTTTCATTCCCGTATCCCTCGTTATTCATCATCTATACTTTACCACTATATTTCCTCCTATTTTTCTAACATACATTTTTCATGGCTATTACATTTATAATTGCATACTTAAGGTGAAAACCATTCATTTTACTCAAACATCTATTAATAATTTAATACATCATTAATAGAATTATGTTTGTATTTGACTTCTTAATTTTACCAAGGCGTAGAGTCTCCAAATCTTGAAAATTTCAAAATAACATCTTAAATTTTCAAAACTAAACACAAAAAATGCACATAAAATCTTATTGATGAATTATTTAATTTGACTCATTTTAAGCAAACCAATAATATTTTTTGTTGTTTATGAGGATAAAAATTAAAGGGTGATGTTTACCGGTGACCCTCCAAAAATTCAGGTGGTGTAAAAGGAATAACCTCCAAGTTACGAAATTACAAATATGACACCTCAAGTTAACAAAAATATGCAAATATGACACCTCAAGTTAATAAAAATATGCATATATGACCCTCCAACTTTAATTAAATGCATGTACGACACCTCAAGTAAACAATAACGTTTAATATTGATCATCTACGACATTGTTATTGTTTTACGTCCGGATGCACATTTCTCGAACTTGAAGTATCAATTTTGTATAATTTTTCGTATAAAAGACTTATTTGCATAATTTGTGAACATTGAGAACGAATAATGCCAACGAAAAATGTTTGCAAACTTAACCGAAAATCATGTGCTAATTACAAGGAGTAAAAAACAAACAGTTTTGATAACTTAAGGGGTCATTCATGCAATTTTATAAGTTGAAGAACATAATTTTTACACAGCTCGTAAGTTGAGGGGTTATTTATGTAATTTTCTCAAAAATTAAATATTAATTTACTAAAATGTCTCTAAATGTGGAAAATTGTAACAACTTCATCATCAACATGTTACTGTCTTAACATTGAGAATGGTACTAGTTAACGAAAATTGCAACAACTACAAAACATGAAGGGCACACCATGTTATGTTCAAAGTAAAGTTAAAAGTTGGCCATGTTCAAATTTGTCGAGGGCTTAGGCCGAAGAGATCATCGAATATTTTCTAATTCTTCTAAAAGTATTTTTAAATCAATTATCTCAAACTCGAATTGTTATTGATTTGAAATGTTCATTGGATCATCGATTCGTAGTTAAATGGTAAATTATATCTTAATTAAATTAATGAGGAGTTAATTATAAGAGTAGTAAAATTATAGTTAGAACTTCAAACTTATTGAATGGAGATATAATAAAATTTGAGTAAGATTCATTAGATAGATGTATATATTTTAATATTATATTTAAAAATATTATTCATATTTTATTGGAGTATGTATGTAAGATCCATTAGTTTCTATGATTTAAAAAATTTGTTCCCCAAAATTTCTTAATTTTGATAAATCTAATTTTCAAATTTTTAAAATATAAAACTAATTGTTATATTTTTCAAATTTTAGCAAAACTAGGTTTCATACTTTGTAGTAAAAACAATTCTCAAATTTAAATGTGTAAGGTAAAATTAGTCTTCAAAGCCTGGAGATTAATTTTAACACACGAGGATCAAACTTGCCAAATTTTACAAATATTATAGATCTTTTTGTTAAAATGATCAAATTATGAGCTTTACAAATTTCAAATTAATGTTTGAGAACCATTTTTTTCAAAATCACAAAACGGAACCAAACACGTCATCCTCTCTATTTTATTTGAAATGGGATAACAACTCAACTAAATATTCGCCAATAGATCGATGAACAAATCAACCATCCGACCTAAACAAATTAGTTAAATATGAAATATTTTTTTTAACATATGGATTCAATCCAATCCATATTATATTAAAATGTAAAATATTATTAATAAGAAAATGACTTGTTTGTTTTTCAAAATTTCGTGATTTTTATAAATTTGGTTCACATCTTTAATCTTACATCTTCAAAGTTTTCAAATTTTGCAAATTTGATCCTCATATGTCAAAATCAGTCCATAAAATTTGAGGATCATTTTTATCGAACATTAAACTCTAGGTGATAAGTTTACCAAAATTTACAAAGTACTATAATTAATTTTGCTAAAAAATCAAAACTTTGAAAAATAGATTTATCAAAATTAAGAAATATTGAAAATCAAATTTGTTAAATTATACCAACTTTGAAAACCTTAAATATGATAACTAATATTATCATGTAAAATAGCAGCCGTGTACGTTTTGGGGTCTTGTAGTTTGTTTGGTCATGTAAAACCTTAAATTCATTATCTCTTCATGCCACAAGGCACGGTCTCTTCTTTTTATTATTTACAAAATTTAAAATATAATATAATATAATAGCGATATTATACCTCCAAATCACCTAACGTTATTAGTGTTTTATGTCATAATCAATCTTTTCAAGAGGGTACGTTTTGGTCCTGATCGGTACGGATAATAAATTGGTCGGTACAATTTTTTTTCGAATCAACCCAAAAAACCCTGAGTGTTGGCCTAGAAACCTGATACCGATCGTAATAACGATGCTGTCTAATTTTCATCGCATCGATCGATATGAAAACATTGGTCATAGTTCTAGCTTAGCTCTAAATTACTAATTTTGTTTCGGTGTTCAATTTAAGTTCAAGTTTGAGATTAGGTTTTTTGAACTTAATATGAGCTCTACACGAACTCGAAGTCAAGTTTCCCTATTGGATTGAGTTCCGATTCAATTAACTTGAACTCAAGTTTTGACAAAATAGATTTAGTGGTTCGCAAATAAGTTCCATTCATTTACAATGTTAGATGAATACAATGTTTTTATACCTTAAATATTGAGGAATACCAGTATTTAATCCTTTATTGAAGCCCGAAGGTTAAATTATGTACATGCGGATATACAGTTAGGTATACTCTATAAAAAATAAAAACATTGGATGAAAATAAAATATTAAATATTAAATATTGAATATTGAATATTGAATACACGTGTACTATTATGGTAGGTCTAACAATTTTAATCGTGTTTAAGTTTTCTTCTTTATGTTAAACAAAATCATCATCCCTTTCCAGAATATTCAAGTCAAAAAGTATCTCTCAGTTGACGAACTAGCTTCACCACACGGCGTCGTTTTAACACACACCTTTTATGCGACCTGTAGCTCGCCTTCCTTGCTTCTATAAATTCCTCTCCTTCCACCTTCTTTCCATGAATCTGAGTTCTCAAAACTGTTATCAATCTTAAAACAATATCAATTTTTTATCAAACCAAGATGAACGACGACGCTGTTTGCAAGCAGAATCGCCACCGTGTCCTCGATGTTTCCATGGACGTCGGCGATTCCGATATCTACGACGACGACGGCCGCCTCAAGAGAACTGGTACTGTTTTTGGCTATTAATCATTCATTCGTTCATTTTTGAGATGTTTGTTCCATTGCAGGAGGTTTATGGACGGCGAGTGCTCATATCATAACTGCTGTAATTGGGTCTGGAGTTTTGTCACTTGCTTGGTCTGTGGCTCAGTTGGGGTGGATAGCGGGACCGATAATTATGCTTCTTTTCTCCATTGTCACCTACTACACTTCTGCCCTTCTTGCTACGTGTTACCGCTCTGGAGATCCTGATACCGGGAAGCGTAATTACACTTACATGGATGCTGTCCGATCCAACTTGAGTAAGTAACTTAAACAAGACAAGAGGAACTCAAGTCATTCTTCCACTGTAATAAATGTATTTGTTTATGCAGGTAGTTTCCATGTTAAAGCTTGTGGTATTGTTCAGTATCTGAATCTATTTGGGGTTGCAATTGGGTACACAATTGCTGCTTCAATTAGCATGATGGCAATAGAGAGATCAAATTGCTTTCATTCTAAAGGAGATAACAGTCCCTGCAAAGTGTCGAGTAATCCTTATATGATTGCTTTTGGGATCATTCAAATAATCTTCTCTCAAATCCCTGATTTTGATCAGATCGCGTGGCTTTCAATTGTTGCTGCTGTTATGTCTTTTACTTACTCCACCATTGGTCTTGGTCTTGGTATCGCTAAAGTTGCAGGTATTTCGCCATTTTTGTAAATTAAGCTTCTTGCTTTGGTTTTAACTGGTAATGATGATGAAAACAGAGAATGGAATGGTGAAGGGAAGTCTCAGTGGAATCAGTGTCGGTACTGTTTCTCAGATTGATAAAGTTTGGAGGACTTTTCAAGCTCTTGGAGCAATTGCTTTTGCTTACTCTTACTCAATGATTCTTATTGAAATTCAGGTGATTTGAGTTTAGTGTTATAAAGTTGCTTGCTTTCTGTGTTGGTTTTGAGATTTGCTTTGTGGGTGGAACAGGACACCGTGAAATCGCCGCCGGCGGAGCACAAGACTATAAAGAAAGCAACTTTAATTAGTGTAGTAGTAACGACGGTTTTCTACATGGCGTGCGGCTGTTTCGGGTACGCGGCGTTTGGAGATTCATCGCCGGGAAATCTTCTCACGGGTTTCGGATTCTACAACCCGTTTTGGCTTCTGGACATCGCTAATGTCGCGATCGTCGTTCATTTGGTCGGTGCGTACCAAGTTTTCTGTCAGCCGCTGTTCGCTTTCATTGAGAAAGTCATCTCCGGCTGGTTTCCGAAAAATCCGTTGATCGGAGCTGAGATTTCCGTCCGGGTTCCTGGATTTAATGTCTGCTTTAAGCTCAATTTCTTCCGCCTTGTGTGGCGGAGCATATTTGTGGTGATCACCACCGTTATTTCTATGTTATTGCCGTTCTTCAACGACGTGGTTGGGATTCTCGGGGCTCTTGGGTTTTGGCCGTTGACGGTTTATTTTCCGGTGGAAATGTATATAAAACAGAGGAGGATTCCCAAGTGGGGAACCAAGTGGATTTGCTTGCAGACTCTGAGTCTCATTTGTTTCATTATTTCGGTTGTCGCCGCCGTGGGCTCCGTCGCCGGCGTAGTAAACGATCTCAAGATTTATGTACCTTTCAAAACTAGTTATTAAAATAGAAGACATTTATGTTTTGTCATCATCTTCACCATTTTACTGCTAATTGAGAATGAAAAACTAAAAAAGGATAAATAATAAATAACATAAAAATAATTTTCTATAAAATATTATTCCAACAATGAAATATAAGTTTCATTTAGGGCCATCTAAATAGTTCGTATTTGAAATGTATTCGATTTGTATATAATCGTATTAGTTCATTCGAATATTAATATCAATTTTGTTCTAATATTTTTTCATATTCATTTATAATTTACACGAAATGAATATTTTCATTAATGAATATATTATTTATTTATGTTTAATATAAATATATCTTTTAAATTCTTGAATTAAAAAAATCTAATGTATCATATTTCATATTATATATTCAATATTTTTATTGAATTATATATATTATAATATTTTATTATGATTACTTTTAATATGAAATTGTATTCTTTTAATTTTCAAAATTTTAATCTAAAAAATCATTTTTAAATATATTGAATTTCAATNGATTGCGTGCACTGCTTAAGCTTTGTGTTTTGTAGTATAAAGTGACGATGAATATTGTAAACTGATTATCACTTTTGAATCAAAAGAACAAGTTCTATACATTCTCTGTTTTTCGCTTGTGCTCATATCAGTCTCAACATGGTATCGGAGCAATAAGGTTAAAACAAAACAAAATGGGAGAAACAAATTCACAGGATAGCAAAGGAGAAAAGACACTTGCCACCACCAATGCTTTCGATCCGCTGCGTCTGGGAGGCAATGACCATCCCGGCCAAATAATTGTCACGGCATTACTCAGTGGAACCAATTACCGAACCTGGCGTCAAGCCATGCAACTCGCGCTCGAAGGAAGAATGAAGCTCGGCTTTGTGACAGGGGAAGTGCCTGCACCAGAGCTCACTTCCAACAGCTATCTCATGTGGAAGTCTGTTGACTCCATAGTTAAATCCTGGATTTTGAACTCCATGACGACAGATATCTCAGAATCTTTCGTCTACGCAACTGATGCACACAACTTATGGACTTAAATAGAGGAGCGATTTGCTGAAGCTAACGGACCGCTTTTCTCCAAAATCCAGCACGAAATCAACATTATGACCCAAGGATCCATGACCATCACTGCCTACTTTAACAAACTAAAGACTTTGTGGGAAGAGTTGAATCGTGCTCTTCCACTCCCAATCTGCAAATGTGAGGCACTCAAAACCTGCAGCTGCAACATGGTTAAACAATATGCAGACATAGACAATTTCATGAAGGTAACACAATTTCTAGGAGGACTCCATGAGTATTACGAAACCATAGTAAACCAAGTCTTGATGATGGAGCCGCTACCAAGCCTAAGCAAAGTCTTTGCCATGGTAGGAAAAGTGGAACAACAAAAGATGTCGCAGAATCATATCGGGGACAACACAGCTATGGCTGCTAAAGCTATGGGATTTATGACCAAAAGGCCGAACAAGACTGCTGCATCATCCCAAAAGGATCAGCGTAATGCAAAGGGAGGAACAACTGAAGCTAAAAAATGCATGAAGTGCCTTAAAACTGGACACACAGTGGACACATGTTTTGAAATCCATGGCGTTCCAGAGTGGTATAAAACACTGAGAAATGCGCAAGGAAAACAGATTCCGAAAGCTTACGCTCACCTGGCCATGAACAACCCACTGGACGTCTCTGGAGAGGAGGGATCAAATGATGCAGATGCCACGAACTTCGCAGGGCTTATCGACTTCGCAGGTACTGCCTCTTCCCTCACAACTGATTCTTTACATTTCTGCATAGGAACCAAGGCTTGGATAGTGGACTCTGGAGCGACAAATCACATGTGCAATGATCTTAGCCTTTTCACAAGAACTCGGCCTCTTTCCAAACCCACACCAATAATCCTGCCTGATGGAACCACACAGTATGTAAAAACAGCAGGAGATATTCACCTTGGGCCATCCCTTATACTTTACGATGCGTTCCATGTCCCGTCGTTCAAGTTTAATCTTTTATCCGTGTCAAAATTGATTGAATCCTCCTCACTATAACTAAATTTCTCCAAATCTCAATGTCTTATACATGACCCGAAGACTTCTAGAACCGTTGCATTAGGAACACTTCGGAAACGGCTATATGTTTTGGATCAAAGTTCGTTTTGTCCACCAGCTCCTCCACTGCATGAAATTCCCCTCTCATTTTGTGTATCTAAGAACTTTGATCATCACTCTTTTATATCCAATGATAATGTTGACACAACATCACCCGATCTAAGCATCACTCAAAACAACCATCACCTGTGGCACACACGACTGGGGCACCCATGATATAAGGTGATGCAGAAACTGTCTCAAACCAGTCTTGAACCAGGGGACCCTTGTGATGCTTGCCTTCGGGGAAAAATACAGCGCTTGCCCTTCCCGTCTAGTGAAATCTGCAGCACTAGAATCTTCGAACTCGTCCACATCGACGTTTGGGGGCCATACCATAAGCCTAGTTTGCAAGGGGGTAGATTCATCCTCACTTTAGTCGATGATTTTAGCCGAAGCACCTGGACTTATCTGATGGCGTCCAAAGGGCAGACCCACAACATCATTGCTTCATTCCTTAAAATGGTCACAAACCAATTCTCAGTCCATGTCCAAAAAATCCGATCTGATAATGGTTCTGAGTTCGTCAACTTTTCGTGTCAAAGCCTTTTCAATTCCTGTGGAATCCTTCATCAAAAAACATGCACTCACACACCACAACAAAATGGTGTTGTCGAGCGAAAACACAAGCACCTGGTCCAAATGGCACGCACCTTGCTCATACACGCCTCATTACCGAACCAATTCTGGGGGGAAGCTATGTTAACCGCCACTTATCTTATCAATCGAACTCCAACTCCCCTACTAAACTGGAAGTCACCTTTTTACAAACTCTTCGGGAAGGACCCTGTATATTCCCACCTGAAACCCTTTGGCTGCTTAGCGTACATATGTAACACCCAGCCTCACCAAGACAAATTCTCCCCTAGAGGAATCAAATGCATCCTCTTGGGGTACTCATCTGATCGAAAAGCTTATAAATTATTCGATCTAGCAGCTCAGAAGATTGTCTTTTCTAGAGATGCTCTAATGTATGAAAGTCTGTTTCCATTCCGAACCCCATATGTCACACATGCACACTTTCATCCAGAACCTTGTCTACCCATACATCCTTCATCTTCACTGACCGAACCAACACCCCTAGAACAGCCCACAGTCTCTGAGAATTCAATACTCAAATTTGAAAATCCAATCCTAGAAGAAAATATTACTCCTGATACAGAAAACATGTCTGAATCCATTTCAAACACCCCTTCAATTGAGCCCACAAACTCTGAATTCATTAGACGAGGCAGCCGACAACGCCACCCTCCAATCTGGACTTCGGATTACGTCTCTACCATATGGACCAAACCTTTGCTTCCGACACAACACACCCCTACTGCCTTTCCATACACATGCCCAATCAACCTGCCCTTTGCACATGTGAGCTTTCTCGCCAAGGTGGACGCTATCCAGAACCTCACAACCTATTCAGAAGCAATACAGTCTCCAGCATGGATTGCGGCAATGCGCGAGGAACTGGGCGCACTTGAGAAGAATGAGACGTGGACCCTGGTGCCTCTACCATACTACAAAAGGGCGATCGGATGTCGATGGGTGTATAAAACTAAACTACATGCAGACGGAACATTGGCAAAATATAAAGCCCGACTGGTGGCGAAAGGGTACAACCAAATCGAAGGGCTGGACTATACAGATTGTTTTTCACCCGTGGCGAAGCAAGTAACAGTAAGGGTGATCCTAGCCATGGCCGCTACTCTTGGTTGGAAACTTCATCAGTTAGACGTAAATAACGCCTTCCTTCATGGCAAATTAAGCGAAGAAGTCTATATGGAAGTGCCGGAAGGGATGCGCTCAGCTAAAGAGGGAATGGTATGTAAATTAAACAAGTCTCTGTATGGACTCAAACAGGCGTCTCGTCAGTGGAACCAGGAACTCACCAGATATCTCACTACCATCAACTTTGAACAATCCAGTCACGATCACTGCATGTTCATAAGGCGTGGGGGTGGAAACTTCACTGCCCTTATTGTCTATGTTGACGATATACTGGTGACAGGAAACAATCCGGATATCATCGCAGATGTCAAGCAATCTCTGGATGAAACATTTACGATCAAGGATATGGGTCAGGCGACATATTTTCTAGGCTTGGAAATCAGATATAAGGCGAATGGATTATTCGTCAATCAGCGGCGTTACACACTGGATATCATCCGAGATGCAGGATTAGAGGGAGCGAAACCCACAGTTACCCCCCTCATACCTGGAATTAAGCTCAATAATGAAGATACAGAGCTGCTTGATGATCCAGTCCATTATCGGAGATTAATAGGGAGACTTCTGTACCTCAATTTTACGAGACCTGATATCAGCCATGCAACGCAACAGCTAAGTCAATTCATGCAGAAGCCTAGACATTGCCATTGGGAAGCAGGTTTGAATGTGGTGAGGTATCTAAAGGGAACAGCAGACAGTGGACTTTCATTTCCAAAAAATACAGCTGTAAACTTGCGAGGCTATTGTGATGCGGATTGGGCATCGTGTACCGATACACGGAGATCCTTAACAGGGTATGGAATCATGCTTGGGTCTTCTCTTGTGTCTTGGAAGACAAAGAAGCAAACTACGGTATCCAGGTCCACTGCGGAAGCAGAGTATCGGAGTCTGGGAGCCGTCGTTTGTGAGCTAAAGTGGATATCCTACTTGATGAAGGATCTGAACATCCAATTATCTCTTCCGATCGATGTCTATTGCGACAACAAGGCAGCCATCCAAATCTCGTCAAATCCAGTCTTTCATGAGAGAACGAAACATCTAGAGGTGGATTGTCATCTAGTGCGTGATCAATGCAAATCTGGTTTTATTCGGCTGAACCATATTTGTAGCAGAGATCAGGCCGCGGACATCTTCACAAAGCAGCTACATTCGCCAGCGATGAACAGATGTCTGCAAACCTTAAACTTCCAAACAGATAAGGAAAGTCCAACGTGTAGGGGGAGTGTTGAGAATTCAAGGCTGTGCGACACGTTGGACAGAACGAACGAGAATCAACAGACGCTCAAGAAAGGCATTAGTTCTTGAATTGTGGAAATGAAATGTCAGGAGCAGTGGGTATTTGTGATCATTAGTAAGATTGCGTGCACTGCTTAAGCTTTGTGTTTTGTAGTATAAAGTAACGATGAATGTTGTAAACTTATTATCACTTTTGAATCAAAAGAACAAGTTCTATACATTCTCTGTTTTTCGCTTGTGCTCACACCAGTCTCAACAGATACTCGGCTGTTCTTTAACGGAAGTCTCGTGTTATCCGGTCATCGTGAAGAAGTATTCTGGTCGACTCAAACTTCCGGCGACCGTGTTTGGCTCACTAATAGCTCCAATCTTATGATACAGAACCTTGATGGGGTAACCTTACTCTATGGCAAAGCTTTGACTTTCCGACGGATACACTCGTCGAAAACCAGAATTTTACCGCAACTATGTCCTTGGTTTCCTCCAATGGGCTCTATTCCATGCGTTTGGGCACCGATTTTATCGGATTTTACGCGAAGTTCGCTGGTAGGGACTCTGTTTCCGAGCAGATGTACCACAAGCACGGCGCCTTACAGGCGAAAGCAGACATTGTAGAAACAAAGCCAATTTATCTGACCCTAAAATCGGACGGATTTCTGGGGATGTATCAAACCGGATCCGTACCCGTGGACGTCGAAGCTTTCAAGACTTTCCAACGAAATTTGACGTGTCCTCGCCGTCTCCGCCTCGAACATGACGGGAACTTGAAAGGCTATTACTGGACAGGTTCGACTTGGTCACTGGATTACGAAGCGATACCTAATTTTTGTCAATTGCCCAATTCATGTGGATCATACGGTCAATGCCTTTCAATGAAACAATGTTCATGTTTAAATAACCGTACCTATCGCGGTTACGGAAGCTGCGCACCGCCAGATGATCAAATTCCCGGCGACTTCTGCAGCGAGGATGCGAACAAATTCGGCGTGGTGAGAGCAATCGGTGTTGAACTTCCGTTCAAAGAGCTAATGGATCATGAGAGAATCGCGTCAATGGAAGCATGTGAAGCCTCGTGCGCGGCGAACTGCACATGCTGGGGAGTCATGTACAGTAACTCGTCGGGATTTTGCTACGCCTTAAAGTTTCCGGTTCAGACGGTAGTGACCGTTAAGGATGAGACGAAGATGGGATACTTTAAGGTGCGGGAGGGTATACGGAATAAAAGTGGACAAAGCGCATGGTTCGTAATCGTGGCCGGAGTGATTGTCGGGGTCATTATTATAATATTGGGAATTATATGGGTGAGATTTCAAAAATTAAAAAGAAGAGGGGTCAAAGAGTACGTAAAGGAAGAAGGCATCGTTTTGGGCCCGTACAAGGATCTTGTGTCCGCAAGTTCCATTGAAGGAATGTAAAATATCCATTGTTTTGTGCTCTTATAGAATTATGCACTTCATTAAATTTTAACAAAGCCCATTACTATTTCTTTAGTAATCCAAAGCTCATTTATATTTTTGGCCCATAAATAGGCCTACTCCAATTCATTATTTTTCCTATTATTTCTCATTATATATCTTTTCAAGCCCTTTCATTTTGACTAAATTAAATTGATTATTTAGAATAATAATACAATTTTTTATTGGATTTAAATTATAATTATATGATTAGTAGTAANCAGTATCGGTACTGTTTCTCAGATTGATAAAGTTTGGAGGACTTTTCAAGCTCTTGGAGCAATTGCTTTTGCTTACTCTTACTCAATGATTCTTATTGAAATTCAGGTGATTTGAGTGTAGTGTTATAAAGTTGCTTGCTTTCTGTGATGGTTTTGAGATTTGCTTTGTGGGTGGAACAGGACACCGTGAAATCGCCGCCGGCGGAGCACAAGACTATAAAGAAAGCAACTTTAATTAGTGTAGTAGTAACGACGGTTTTCTACATGGCGTGCGGCTGTTTCGGGTACGCGGCGTTTGGAGATTCATCCCCGGGAAATCTTCTCACGGGTTTCGGATTCTACAACCCGTTTTGGCTTCTGGACATCGCTAATGTCGCGATCGTCGTTCATTTGGTCGGTGCGTACCAAGTTTTCTGTCAGCCGCTGTTCGCTTTCATTGAGAAAGTCATCTCCGGCTGGTTTCCGAAAAATCCGTTGATCGGAGCTGAGATCTCCGTCCGGGTTCCTGGATTTAATGTCTGCTTTAAGCTCAATTTCTTCCGCCTTGTGTGGCGGAGCATATTTGTGGTGATCACCACCGTTATTTCTATGTTATTGCCGTTCTTCAACGACGTGGTTGGGATTCTCGGGGCTCTTGGGTTTTGGCCGTTGACGGTTTATTTTCCGGTTGAAATGTATATAAAACAGAGGAGGATTCCCAAGTGGGGAACCAAGTGGATTTGCTTGCAGACTCTGAGTCTCATTTGTTTCATTATTTCGGTTGTCGCCGCCGTGGGCTCCGTCGCCGGCGTAGTAAACGATCTCAAGATTTATGTACCTTTCAAAACTAGTTATTAAAATAGAAGACATTTATGTTTTGTCATCATCTTCACCATTTTACTGCTAATTGAGAATGAAAAACTAAAAAAGGATAAATAATAAATAACATAAAAATAATTTTCTATAAAATATTATTCCAACAATGAAATATAAGTTTCATTTAGGGCCATCTAAATAGTTCGTATTTGAAATGTATTCGATTTGTATATAATCGTATTAGTTCATTCGAATATTAATATCAATTTTGTTCTAATATTTTTTCATATTCATTTATAATTTACACGAAATGAATATTTTCATTAATGAATATATTATTTATTTATGTTTAATATAAATATATCTTTTAAATTCTTGAATTAAAAAAATCTAATGTATCATATTTCATATTATATATTCAATATTTTTATTGAATTATATATATTATAATATTTTATTATGATTACTTTTAATATGAAATTGTATTCTTTTAATTTTCAAAATTTTAATCTAAAAAATCATTTTTAAATATATTGAATTTCAATATGAAATTTGAAAAATATGATCAGCTTGTTTGTAATAGTGGAAACGATTTCGTTAAGTTAAAAGTAGATCGAGTCAAATCTCAAATAAAGGAAGATGTTCAATTCAAATGAGAAATAATGTGAATTATCGAAATTAATAGATATGATTTTGAATAAATTAAGAGATATTAAATGTTTAGATATTTTTATTCTTCTATAAATAATGTAATCATTTTCATTTTGTATTATGTTGAATACTACTATTATGTCGGTTCTTTCAATAAACTTTCTCTTATCTATTTATCGTTTTTCAATGTATTCGTAAGAACATAAACATTTATACATACATATATATATATATATATATTTGTCAGAAAATGAATTTCCGTTCAAATAAAATACGAACAAACATTAACAATGTTCGAATAAAAATATAAACAAATAGGAACAAAAAAACTTAGATTGATTCTAATGGAATAACAAACTTAGTTTCATTATTATTATTGTAATAGAAACTCAAAAACGTTTCAAAAATATCCATATTATTATTACTGTTTTCATACCGGACGGTATACCGCGGTATACCACCCAGTACATCAAATTTCGCTCGGTACATGTATTTTTTTTCGTACCACCCGGTACCGGGTATTCGGGTCGATTTGCGGATTTTTTCGGATATAATCCTAAAATACTAATTAAATATTAATATTTTTAAAGATAAAATAAAATAAAAATTTGTACCGACGTCCGGTATACCGGTCGTACCGCTCATACTAATTCTGTATTGGTATAAAAACAATGATTATGGCAAGATCTTGGAGAAATGTAGTTTAAAAGAATAATAAAATAAAGTTCATGAAAATGTAGCAAGAATAATATATCTGTACAGGTCCATTTCTCTGTAAAGCTGCAGCCATGAATTATTCTTTGCATTCAGCTACAACCATCAACGCTTTACGAATCCCAGGACACGGATCGCCAAATCTTCTGTTTGATCCAATAAGAGAACACGTTTTCTTCCCTAAACAAGCCTGTGATCCATTTTCATCAACAAAATCAGCATCATCAACTTCAACAGAAACATTAAATAAACAAACTTGCCTTCTCTGCTACAACCGTAGAGTTCGCAGAGTGACAGTTTCCCAATGTTTAGTTTTCGCAATTCCCCGTAGGGTTTCCAAAACTCGCGAAAATAATTTTGGAGATGAGTTTACCAGATGGGCAATTTAGTTGAACTTTGAATCTTCTTCCATGGCGTCGATTGCTTAGAACATGTCCTTTTTCTGTTTCTGTTGCTTGTGAACATACTTTTGTTACTGTAACTGTGTCGACTGTTATTTCTATAGGATTCCCAGTTTCTTCTTCGAATATAACTACCAAGTTATCTTTAGGATTGAGGAATGATCTTGGAATATGATACCTGTAAAAATACGAAGCTTTCAGTGAAGAAAGCTATAGAAATTCATGATTCTAATGCGTCGAGATAGTGTGTGAACCCAATGGAACAATCGAATGTGGGACAATATGATTCAATTATCTTATAAACTTGATTATATGGATATTCTTCGATCCATTGACTCCATAATTTCAAGATGATATGGGAGCTCTAGGGTTGGTTCGTATCGGTTTAAAAAAAACTTTGATACAAAAGTGCATCGAATTTAGATAATAAAAATAGATCGAATTATGATTCGAGTACTATCGAGCATATTGAAGTAAGTCTGAACCGGACCAATGTCAGTTCAACTTGATGGGGAATATTGAAATATATTTACATCAGTTGTGGAAATACACAAGTTCTACTTTATAAGAGAGTGATATTTTAAGTAATTGATTTGTCAATCATTTTCAATGTGATTCACTTATCTTATAAACTGAGATATATAGACACTCTCCGACCTATTGAATTTCAAGAATTTCAACACTCACCTTCAAGTCAAACTGACATTAATATAGTTAAGACTTGTTTCAATATGCTCGAATCATAGTTCGATTAATTTTTGTCGTCTAACCCCTATGCACTTTTTTTTGTTTAAACCGGTACAGTTCCACCCGAAACCCACCATGGAGCTTCGATATCATGTAAAATTTCATGATTCAATTAGTCGGGAGAGTGTATAAACTCAATCCTAACATATGAGAGGAGTGAATCATATTGAAAATACTAGGTCAACAAATTACTCATACATCACAAATGTGTGATATTTCATTTCTATTTTCACAAATGTGGGACAATATTTCAACAAAAGCGACTTAGAAATCTATTAGCAGCGAGTGATCATACCATGATTGTGAAGGAGATCCATCTGGTTTCTTAAAAGAGATCCAATATCGGCCAATGCTTTGGCCATTAATCCAAGTTTCACCTTTCCCCATTGACACAAGGTTTATTGCAACAGGATCAGAGCCAAATGGGGCGTCAAAATACGACTGGTAATGCAGAGTGAATCGGATTTCGTTCAAGGCCTGATCGAGAATCAAGTAAAATAAGCTGTTTTATCTACCTTATACCATGTTAGTGGCCTCGCAACTGAGCTATATTTGCTCCATTTTGCTTTAGAGTTGCCATTTTCTGAGTAGTATTCCAGCTTTTCTCCTTGTAATCCAACCTGTGAAACATAATGTAACGATTAACCAGAGAATCGAAGAAGTTTCGGATGATGTATTTGTATAAATTCGAGATTTAATGAGACAGAAGAGTGTCAATTAATCATGATATTGAAAAGATTAGGTCAAATCAATTATTTATGATATCACACCCCTTATAAACTATATGTGAGACAATATTTTAACATTCTCTCTCAAGTCGAATTGATCTTGGTTCGATTCAGACTTGCTTTAATCTGGTTCAGACTTACTTCAATAAACTATGTAGTGTCCAAATCATATGTCAATCTATTTTGTTACCTAAGCCAGATATACTTTTCTATCATAATTTTTTTTCTAAATCGGTACGGACCAACCCAAAACACACCCTAGAACTCTGATATAATGTAGAAATTCAGGATTCAATGGACCTAAAGAGTGTCCAGTCCATAAGATAAATGAATCATGTTAAAAAGATTAGATCAAAGTCAATTAATTACGATATCACACCCCTTATAAATTAGAAATTTTCTACTTTCACAATGCATGTAGGATAATATTTCAAGAGTATTACCTGATATCCCCAAGAATAGTTGCTTAAATCTTCATGAATGTTAACACTTTGCAAACCGAATGCTTTACTCTCCATATATGCCCCCGAATCCTACAGTTGCAAATCGATCATGAAACGATTTCGATGTTGAATGTGAAGATTTTCGACGATAAAATTACCGGTAATCCGACCATGGTGCTAAGCAAGGAGATATTTTGCATTCCACTCTTGAATTGTGCACTTGTTTCAAGTATAAAACTTGGTCTTCTATGAGAACCATGTGATGATCCTGAAGTAATGTACAAAATTACATGAGATTTTAATACCCAGAGATGATGATTTAAATTTCGGGCCTCGGCTCGGCCTTGTCGCACCTATGAGAACTCCATTTGCAAACACACTTAGAACATGGCCTCTAGAGTTTATTGTTATCTTTGTCTGTGAAGAATCCTTTTTGTAATAACTAAAGAATAACACAAGGAAATCTCTATATAATGAAGCTAATTAATTATCATTTGGGGTTTACTTTACTTACCTTGTAGTGTACCACAAATAATCAGATACATCTTTAGTAGTATTCATCTGTTCCTTCAAGAAATCCGATCTTATAGACATATCGTCGTATCCCGGAACTTCTTCGTTAATCTGTTCCCACATTTCGGGTGAATCCAACTTCAAAATCGGCTTCCTTGTTCGTGTACTAAACTGTGTGTTTACCTATTGAAAACAAAGGAAAAATGAACAAGTTAACTTCATTTGTAATACTTGTTTCATGATCATATTCTCATACATGCCTTTGCAGTGTTAAAAACTTCGGTTTTGCAATCCGGCAAGATGCTGATAGACTTCGGTAGAAGCCGATATGTCGTGTTCTGAAATACAACAACCCCTTCTTCCGTTTCGGCTTCATTCACTAGAATCGCAGCACATTCTCCGTTTTTTGTAGTATATACATGAACCTGATTCATAGCAAATACAATATAATAAAGCTTATAGAAATTCTTGATTCAATGGATCGGAAGAGTGTCGATGTAGCCGATTGGATAAGAAAATTGAATCACATTAAAAATACTAAGTTAAGCTAATTACTTATTATATCATTTCCATTATAAATTATAATATTTGTATTTCTATAATCGATGTGAGACAATATTTCAACACTCCCATCAAGTTGAACTGGTCTTGGTCATGTTTAGACTTACTTAAATATGTTTGGTAGTGCTCGAATCATAGGTTGATATATTTTTGTCGCCTAAGCTCGATGCGTTTTTCTACCAAAGTTTTTTTTCTATCTAAACAGATACGAACAAATCCGAAACCCACCCTGTAACTCCGATATCATATAGATATTCAGGATTAAATGGGTCGGGAGAGTATCGGTATAGCCGAGTTCATAAGAGAAGTAGATTACATTGAAAAAAATAAATCAAACCGATTACTTATGATATTACTTCTCTTTATAAACGAGAAGATTTATATTTTCACAACCGATATGGAACAATATTTCAACACAAGATAGTAAAGCCAAGTTTTCGATACGGGGTATTTGATATTTCGCAACACTAATCGGAATCTTACTTCATGATTCTCTCCCAGAGAAGAGACAGATTTTACTCCATAAAGGAGAATATCTGAGCAGAGCTTCACTGCTGAATGCAAATCCTTTAAATGACCCCAAATCGGCTGGTTTATCAAACCTATTAAAAGTTGAAAACATTAGCTTTTGATCATTATTCATAACTTTAAATCTGAGCCCTATTTTTGCAGCATACCATACTCATCCAACGGTGCNTTTTCTATCATAATTTTTTTTCTAAATCGGTACGGACCAACCCAAAACACACCCTAGAACTCTGATATAATGTAGAAATTCAGGATTCAATGGACCTAAAGAGTGTCCAGTCCATAAGATAAATGAATCATGTTAAAAAGATTAGATCAAAGTCAATTAATTACGATATCACACCCCTTATAAATTAGAAATTTTCTACTTTCACAAT
Organism: Utricularia reniformis; assembly: GCA_009725065.1. Lineage (NCBI taxonomy): Eukaryota > Viridiplantae > Streptophyta > Magnoliopsida > Lamiales > Lentibulariaceae > Utricularia > Utricularia reniformis. Next base: position 246,863 of record RWGZ01001140.1, on the reverse strand, counting down.
GCATGTAGGATAATATTTCAAGAGTATTACCTGATATCCCCAAGAATAGTTGCTTAAATCTTCATGAATGTTAACACTTTGCAAACCGAATGCTTTACTCTCCATATATGCCCCCGAATCCTACAGTTGCAAATCGATCATGAAACGATTTCGATGTTGAATGTGAAGATTTTCGACGATAAAATTACCGGTAATCCGACCATGGTGCTAAGCAAGGAGATATTTTGCATTCCACTCTTGAATTGTGCACTTGTTTCAAGTATAAAACTTGGTCTTCTATGAGAACCATGTGATGATCCTGAAGTAATGTACAAAATTACATGAGATTTTAATACCCAGAGATGATGATTTAAATTTCGGGCCTCGGCTCGGCCTTGTCGCACCTATGAGAACTCCATTTGCAAACACACTTAGAACATGGCCTCTAGAGTTTATTGTTATCTTTGTCTGTGAAGAATCCTTTTTGTAATAACTAAAGAATAACACAAGGAAATCTCTATATAATGAAGCTAATTAATTATCATTTGGGGTTTACTTTACTTACCTTGTAGTGTACCACAAATAATCAGATACATCTTTAGTAGTATTCATCTGTTCCTTCAAGAAATCCGATCTTATAGACATATCGTCGTATCCCGGAACTTCTTCGTTAATCTGTTCCCACATTTCGGGTGAATCCAACTTCAAAATCGGCTTCCTTGTTCGTGTACTAAACTGTGTGTTTACCTATTGAAAACAAAGGAAAAATGAACAAGTTAACTTCATTTGTAATACTTGTTTCATGATCATATTCTCATACATGCCTTTGCAGTGTTAAAAACTTCGGTTTTGCAATCCGGCAAGATGCTGATAGACTTCGGTAGAAGCCGATATGTCGTGTTCTGAAATACAACAACCCCTTCTTCCGTTTCGGCTTCATTCACTAGAATCGCAGCACATTCTCTGTTTTTTGTAGTATATACATGAACCTGATTCATAGCAAATACAATATAATAAAGCTTATAGAAATTCTTGATTCAATGGATCGGAAGAGTGTCGATGTAGCCGATTGGATAAGAAAATTGAATCACATTAAAAATACTAAGTTAAGCTAATTACTTATTATTTCACTTCCATTATAAATTATAATATTTGTATTTCTATAATCGATGTGAGACAATATTTCAACACTCCCATCAAGTTGAACTGGTCTTGGTCATGTTCAGACTTACTTAAATATGTTTGGTAGTGCTCGAATAATAGGTTGATATATTTTTGTCGCCTAAGCCCGATGCGTTTTTCTACCAAAGTTTTTTTTCTATCTAAACAGATACGAACAAATCCGAAACCCACCCTGTAACTCCGATATCATATATATATTCAGGATTAAATGGGTCTGGAGAGTATCGGTATAGCCGAGTTCATAAGAGAAGTAGATTACATTGAAAAAAATAAATCAAACCGATTACTTATGATATTACTTCTCTTTATAAACGAGAAGATTTATATTTTCACAACCGATATGGAACAATATTTCAACACAAGATAGTAAAGCCAAGTTTTCGATACGGGGTATTTGATATTTCGCAACACTAATCGGAATCTTACTTCATGATTCTCTCCCAGAGAAGAGACAGATTTTACTCCATAAAGGAGAATATCTGAGCAGAGCTTCACTGCTGAATGCAAATCCTTTAAATGACCCCAAATCGGCTGGTTTATCAAACCTATTAAAAGTTGAAAACATTAGCTTTTGATCATTATTCATAACTTTAAATCTGAGCCCTATTTTTGCAGCATACCATACTCATCCAACGGTGCCTGATCATAGTAGCTCGTCGTCACGAATTCGGATGCAGTTCTTCCTAAGTTCGTCCCGCCATGATACTAAAACAGAAGATATAAGACTAACTTAACAACAGAGAATCATCAATGAACTTACCATGTAGTAGTTTATGTAACTTCCATTCTTTCGAACAATGAATAATGCAGTATGATACGCGATATCCTCTGGTTTTCGGGTCCTCGTTGCGTTGCCGTAAACATTGAATCTGTTCATATTGTGTTAAGTAAATGAATGAATGATTTGGTGATGATGAAATCTTACACTTGTGTCCAGTTTTCTGTCCAGATTGCTGGTTTGTTTGGTGAATTTGGACCTGCAAATGTCTCTCCACACATTAGTCCATTGCACGCGTTGATCTGCATTTTTCATTGTATAATTAGTCATTTTAGACTAGTTTAAACAAAGATTATTAAAGTTTGTCCTTTCGGATACAACTAGAGTAAAATAATCTAATAATTCAATATCTAATAATCAGGCCCGGGTCAGCTCCGTTTCTAACTATTATGATATTATCCGTTTTGAATCAAAGTGAGTCTATAATGGTAATTTCAAGGATCACATTGAATTTCTAAGTGTCGGGAAGAGTGTACTTGTAGTTCGATCCATAAGATAAATGAATCACATTGAAAATGTGGTTAAACTAATTACTTAAAATATCACACTTTTTATAAACTAGAACAATTATAGTTTCTTATCCAATGTGGGATACTTGACACTTAACTTTAACACTCTCATTCAAGTCGAATTTGTCTTGATCTAATTCATATTTGCTTTAATAGATTAAGTAATGTTTAAGTCATATATTGATCTATTTTTGTCCCATAAATTCAATGCACTTTTCTACAAAATTTTTTTTTATCTAAATCGGTATGAATCATCCCAAAACCCACTATCGAGCTTCAATAACATGTAGAATCTATGATTCAATAGGTCGAGAAAATGCCCATGTAATCAAATCCATAGAAAAGTGAATCTTATTGAAATGTTAGTTCATTTCAAACTCATAATATCACATTTTTATAAAGTATAATTTTATAATTTTATATCAGATGTGAGATATTGTACATTTAATTTTAACAACTTCTCCACCCTAGAGCCCCTGACATAATCATATTGATGAGTATAACATAAATATATTTATAATATGAGTAAATATCAATTATCAATTATCAATTATCAATTTTGATTTGATATATATATAATCCATATACCAATGATAAATAAAAAATAATTGGTTGTACGTACCACTGGATCAGGCGCGTCATCTTGCTTGCACATTGCCCAGGGTACGCCGGTTTCAAGTTCAACGGCCATTTTCGCAGCCCACTGAACGTACCGTGGACCTCCCTCGTGGAACGCCTTCTCCACGTTCTGGTATTCATTCTCTATCTGCAAATTCACCATCTTCATCTTTGAAGCATAAGAATCCAGATTTCCAAAAAACCAGTACCTGGGCAAGAATAATTGGCCCTCCCTGCGAACCAAATAGCTTCTCAGACTTCAATAAATCCACAACTTTCGTCACAAATCTCTGCATATAATCCTGAAGATTAACAAATCAATTAGTCCCCAAGATTACTGGTTCCGTATCTGAAACAGACCTTGAATGGCTTATTATCTGTTCTAAACACAATTCCAGGTACATCATGAAGCCAGAAAGGGAGCCCTCTGTACAGTTAATTGCAGACATTTTGTAGTACAATTGAAGAAGAAAACGGAAGTTGCAGAAACAGAAACATAACTCACCCATAAGACCATTCGCTTTCTATAAAAGGGCCGATTCGAAGAGAGACGTAAAGACCTTGTGATTGAACTTGCTTTATGAACCTCACCAGATCATTTCTTCCATTGAAATCATACTGTAAAACGAATCAATCAGAAACAGTGAAATCGAATGAATTAATGCTGTACAGTGAAAAATGAACCTGGCCGGGTTTAGGCTCATGGAGATTCCAAAACACGTAAGTGTCGATTCCGTTAAGACCTCCACGTTTACCTTGAGATATCAATTCCGGCCACATCTGCTTAAACAGACTAGCCCTTACGGTTTCCGATGACATTGAAGAAAACTATAATCTAACAGAACATACATCCGGTATGCTTCTCGGGTAATGAATTGAGCCGGAGAAGATGAGTTTCCGGTTTCCATTGATAATTAACGATCTCCCGTCGTAGCTTACTCCGGCGACGGCCGCCGTCACCCAAAATGGTATCCAAAACCACCACAACGGCGCCATTTGGAAATTCCACAATCTGTAAACGCAAAATTGTATGTTTTATGTGTAAATGATGATTGAATCTTTACAGTAAAGCTAAGGGAAGAATGGAAACAAGAAAAGGATGATGTTAAGCAAGCAAAAAAATGGAAACAAACGTATGAAAATGGAATCTTTATACTGAAAACCAGGCCTTGTGTTGTAGGTAGTCGTTAGGAGATCAATCCTGCATGACTAATTTTTTCACAAATTATAATTATTATAATATATTTTCCAATTATATTAATCGAATAAAGTATTTGATTAGTTGAATTCGTTATTGAATTGACATATAACAAAAATAACATAATGTTAATATTAAGTAAAAAATTGGTAAAATTAAACAAAAAAGTTTTATTTGCCAAAATAGTCGAGAAATCTAAATGAAAAAATTGGGAGATAACAAAAATTATGTTAATGTTATATATTAATTGAATAAAGTGTTTGATTATTTGAATTTGTAATTAAATTGAGATCTAACAAAAATAACATAATGTTAATATTATATATAAAATAGTATATCAAGTCAAAAAATTGGTAAATAGTCCAAAAAAGTTTTATTTGCCTAAAATAGTCAAAAAATCGAATAGACATGACAAAATTACAATTTGTCAATTAAAATTAAATAATTCATGGTTTCTTAAAAAATTGTCGGAATATTTGATTTTTCAATATTGTTCTAATAAAGTAATTAATTGACAAAATTACCCATGTATAGAATTTTAGAAATGTAAAAATTATTTCAAAGTTTATGAATCAATATTAACAAATAAAACCTACTAAATTGTTGGACTAAAATTGTAATTTCTGAAATATTAGGATTAAATTACCATAATCATTATTAATGGACAAAAATTGCAAAATTCTTTTATATTTTTTGAATGATTTTGTCTTAATTTAATTATGAATAAGTGTAGTATGGGAAAATAACAGATTCATTAAGTAAAGTTGTTGATTCATATAATAAGGTAAAATTATATTGTATAAGTTTCTTTTATTGCACATGGATGGAATCTTGAATTAAAAGCTCTTTTAATGTTGTATGTAGATTTAGAATTATAATAATTAATGCTAAGTATATATTAGGTCATTTAGTGGTCATCATTTATAAATGAGGATGAATATGAATGCACATGAATATGCTTATTCATTACTGTGTTAGAAGTTATGTAAGCGTACGAGATACATTCCACTATGTTTCAACCAACCAGATTTGTAGATATGATTTGTATCAATCATTGTTTTCAAATACAGTTCGTTTGTCGAACCATATAGAACCACTATTGAAAAATTATTAATTTTTAGACATATATAATCAAAGTGCAATTTTAAAATACCGACCCATCGGCTTGAATGCCCAATGGACCGATTGACGGGTTGACCATCCAACCAAGACAATATGTGTTGTGTGCTTAAAACACTGGTTGGTATCAACATGGCATAAGTATACTCTTAATACATATACATTCCACTATTTTTCCATCAACCAATGTAGCATGACTCACAATTATGATCGGTTTGGACATGAAGTAACTATATAGTACATTTGTGTATAGAATGTGTTGTGGTTATTTTTAAGGGATGTCTAACAGTCACCCAGTTTTATGATTCGTTAAGTATGCCAATGACACGAGACACGAGATTTACGAGAAAAATCCCCAAATGAGATTGGAAAAACCATGATGCCAATAGATTAATCTATAGCCAAGTTCTTCACAAGATTAACGTCAAAGTGTCGTTACAAAGGGCTCGCGATGAAAAACAAGAGTCTTTGGATCGGAGAACATGATCGCCATTTACTTGGTTTGTTTGACTTTTGAAGGGATGTCTCCTACCAATGTTTTCATATCAGACGGTATATCGGTACATCAAATTTCTTTCGGTATCGGTATTTTTTTTCGTACCGTTAGGTACCGGGTATTAGGGTAGATTTTTGAGTCTTACCCTAAAAAACTAATTAAATATTATTATTTTTAAATATAAAATTGAAAAAAAAATTTGGTACCGTTAGCTATACCGGTCGTACCATTCATACTGATCCGGACCGGTATGAAAACATTGCTTCCAACTTGTTTGTGTGCATGCAATCCATGAGGGCATCCACATCGCTAGGCGGAAAGTATTACATGACATTTGAAAGTTTGTGCGCCTAACGTTATATTGTATTTACTCAATTTATCCGGATTCTAGCGTGGATGTCCATTTACGAATGCATGAGAGAGAATATCCTGTGAATATAACATCTCTTCTCCATAATTTTTTTGACTTTATCCTCCTTCTTCAATTTTTACTTCCGCAACTCTCAATTTTTTTGGTTGCTCCCAGACTTTTTTCTGCTTGGGTCTTCTTCACTTGCAAGATTTAAGAAATGTAAGTTTGATTTTATATTCATGTTCGAAATTTAAAGTTGAGAAGTGTAAAATTATAATTTCTACATTCAATTGATTTTTTTCGGAAATCCTAGGCGATTTTTTTTTCGGAAACCCTAGGTGATTTTTTTGTGAACTTTTACAGTTTTGTATTTGTGTAGATTTAAAGTTTCGTCTCATCTTTATAGTGAGGTGGATTTTTGAGAATTTGATTGGATCTTGATTGTGAATAAATAAAGTAAGTTGTTATCTTTTACATTGTTTTTCTCTTTTGTGTAAATGTGTATGTAAAAAAAATACACTTTGATGTCATATGTATTTTTGGATTGTGGTATCTATGTTTGTGCTTTATGTATCTATACTTTTTTATTTATATCTTATGTTTTGTATAGTTATATTTTTGGTATTATATTCGGGTGAATATGAACACATTTTGATGGAGTTTATTGTTGATCTCAACAAATTAGTTTGTTTTTTACTTAGTTTTTCTAAAGACTTTCGGTTTCGATACTTATTCATAGACATTTTTTTGTATGCATGCATGTGTTCTTTGATTGGTTTTTTATGAATTTTTATAAATGTACACACGGCAAAAAAGAGAACACTTAACAATCAATTATTGCTTTCATGTGCTAATATTTTAACTTGACATTTATTAGTTTCTATTTTGATGTTCTTTTTTTGTTACCATGTTTGTTAACTAATACAATCACAAAATTGTTCCGAAACAATTTTTAACACAAACTATTTAGTGTGTGGATATTTTTCCGAAGCTCTTAGTTTCTAGTTTTGATGACATTGTATTTAGTTTGTGATTTCATTAACTTAATTTGTAAATTGTTTTGAATATCTATTTATTAAATGCATTTGTTCTCAAATCATTTTTATGGCATAATTTGTGAAACGTATCATATTTTCATATCTGACTCGTTAACCTAAATATATTATGACGACTTCTCAAAGATGGACAGACAATGAAGTTGAGCTTTTAGTATCAGCTTGACTCAATATGTCGGTGGACTCAGTGACTGGAAATTCACAAAAGGCCGATTCATTCTGGAGAGGGGTAGCTGCATACTATTGTGAGTCTATAACTTCAGGTGGAAACTTAGCGAAAATTCGTGATTCATAGGCATTGAGGAAAAAATGACGCTATATTAGTAAAGATGTTAAAGAGTTTTGTGGTAAGTATGCTAGGATAGAGCGTCTTCATCCTAGCGGTTATAACAATTACGACTATGTGGAGCAAGCCATGGAGTTGTATCAAACGGAAATTAAAAAGTCATTCACATATCTAAAAGCTTGGAAGGTATTATCAACCAAAATGGAAGAAGGTAATCTTTTTGTATATCGTAAATGTTTAATATTTCTTATATAATCATGATCATGAAGCAAATAAGAGTGTCTAAATAAGAGTGATATATTAATAGTGTTGTATTTTGTTGATTGATTTTTGCTTGTGTAAAAGGATGTTGACAATGGAGTATCAAGCGAACGATCACCTACTCAAAAAAACACTCCTCCTGGGGCAATTGGATCTTCAATTCAATCATCTCATATGCCCACTGCTACTACTTTAAACATTCCGACTGAGGGAAGACCTATAGGACAAAAGGCAACAAAGCGAATAAGGAATGCATCAAATGCTAGTAGTTCCGGAACAATATCCACAGAAAAGAGAGAAATCCTAACATCTTATCAACAACTCTTGGCTGAGCAGAATTCAAAAATGGATAGACAAAATGATCTATTTGCAAATTACAATGCAATAATATCATGTTGTGAGATGAGGAAGTTGCTCGAGGTTGACACTAGTAAATTGAACGAGATACAGGTACGTGTGTACAATAAAGCATTCACTAGAGTCCTTTCTGGTTGGACCAATTCAACTAACTCTCCAATAAATCATCCTACCGTAGGTGATGATGTTTAATATGTTGTATTTGAATTCTATTTTGTTTCAGGATTTATAACTTATGTATTAGAATATTTTATTGTTTTATTGCATAATGAAACTTTTGTTTAGGGATTTAAATGGAGAATAGTGATGAAGAGTATTTAAATGAAGGAAAGTTACGGTTTTAAAACTGAGCACCTATGGAGTAGAGCAGATTTTCAAGTTTCTTGTTGTTTTCAGAGCTGATAAGTCCATTTGGATCCGAATATGAATCAAATTCGTTTGTTTGATATTGGAGGATATATAGTAGAATATGTTCCTCTCAAGTCCAATATCCAGTTAGAACATTATGAGGTATAGAAACAATACTTTATTTGTATTAATTATCATAGTTTCTGTTTCATTGTGTTCTGTAACCAAAAATTTCAATTAAAAAAGTTAAATTATGTTTCTTGACTGAACATTTCAATTAACTGAACACAAATTGGAGAATTGTATACGAATGTCTAATGTATTGTTGGTTCCGTGACCACATGATTTCATTATCGAATTCAAATCTAATATACTGATATAATAAGTTAAATTCTTTATATGACCTTATATTATAAATGAATTTGTAAATAAGAGTATGATTTTTCAATTATAATAATTGAAATATCTAATAATTTATGTCAAACCTAACTACACACCAACTTCCAATCCATCTACCATTCAACTTTCCAACTACCATTCAAATTATAGCTCACCTAACTCCATATTTCAACTATTATTTAAGGATCCATTTATCTTTGAAAGTCTATACCAATCAATTGTATGGATCCCTCGGAAATACATGTTGATCTTCATGGTTTCAGAAGTTTGTCTCAAAGGTCGAACTTAATTACGCCGGCAATTGAGTATCTTCTAGAGGATGAACAACCAGAAGAAAGTTCACACAAAATGTCAAGGTCTAGATCCAAAAAACGTCGAGTAGTGGAGCGTGATCGTGAAATCAGGCATAGTAGACTGGTGGCTGATTACTTCTCTGTTAACCCGGCGTACACTTCTGAACAATTCCAGCGTCGTTTTCGGATGTCTCGTGCATTGTTCGAGCGTATAATTGTAGCAGTTCGTGAGGTGAACCCTTATTTTCAAGAGAGATTTGATGCCACGGGGTGTTCATCTCTATCAACACTGCAAAAATGTACGGCAGCAATGCGAATGCTAGCGTACGGGTGTTGTGCTGATGCTTATGATGAATATGTTCGTATTGGTGAGACTACTACATTGAAATGCCTCCGAAATTTTGTATCGTCAATACGTATGTTATTTCAAGAAAGGTATTTGAGACGTCCGACAGAGGAGGGCGTTTCGCGCTTGCTTGCTTGGGGAGAAGAACAAGGATTCCCTCGCATGCTTGGAAGTGTGGATTGTATGCATTGAAGATGGAAAAATTGTCCAGTAGCTTGGCAGGGTCAATACGTACGAGGTGATAAAGGTTACCCGACCATTGTTCTAGAAGTAGTTCCTTCTGCAGATACCTGGATCTGGCATTCTTTTTTTGGGACACCTAGTGCAAATAATGATCTCAACGTTCTTATCTTAGTCAATCGACATTATTTGATGACTTGCATCGAGGTATTGCCCCCAAAGTTCATTTTACAATCAATGGTAATTCGTACAACATGGGTTACTACTTGACTGATGGGATATATCCAGAATGGTCGGTTTTTGTAAAATCAATTACTCTACCTCAAACTGAGAAAGCGAGATTCTTTGCTGCCCGCCAAGAGAGTGTAAGAAAGGACGTGGAGAGGATTTTTGCTGCTTTACAAGCTAGATTTGATATCATCACTTCCCCTGGACGTGTATGGGATGAACAAATTTTATCGGATATCATGTACGTCTGCATTATCTTGCATAATATAATTGTTGAAGATAGAGGTCATGTTCTAACTCCAGATCCAGTTATATCCGAGCAAGCTGAGGACACCCAAGTAATACCCGACCAGCATTCACACTACAGTGTCTCATTTCAAGCATATCTCACACGTTCTACGGGTTCAAGAGATGTGAGAGTTCATCGTCATCTTAAAAATGATTTGGTCGAGCATATATGGAGCATATATGGTACTGGATGAGTTTTATTACATATGGTAATTTGGTGTTGCTTGTTTCATTTCTAGTTGTTGTATTATTTTAACTTCCATGAGTAAAAGTTTTTCAATTTATCATTATTTGTTTTTTAATAATTCATTAAAATAGAAAAACTAATATAATAAAAACTAAGTGCTCGGACAATGATGTAGCAATGAAATGAAAGTTGATTTATTTAAATAATAAATTAATATTGAGGAAAGAGAATACTGATGTGGAGAAAAAAAAGATGATGTAGAAAGAGAGAAACAATTGTCCTGACGGATACGGATGTAGATGCCCTGAAAAAGATGTTCTTCACCTCTGACATCCGTACCTTAAGGACTGTCTAGGCATGTCAAGTCTATCGTCTAGCCTAAACGAGTTGAGTTGAGTTGAGTTTTAAACACTGCAATGTAATGTAATTAGATGATATACATCCCGTTATTTTTTAAACAACCAATGTAGCACAAGACACAACTATATTCGTGCATATAATGTGAAGTACATAGATGATATGCGTGCCACTTTTATGCGCCAAATAATGTAGCATCTAATTCACAAATACGATTGTGACTCCATTAGTGTATTCAACGTAATACACTAATATAACTTAGGCAAATGAAATACATTCCACTATTTTTCCCCAAGTAGTGGAAAATATATGATGGTTACATAACCATAGATTCTTAATGAGGTCTCGGGAATATGTTTTTAAATGAATTGAATAGTGGATTTAATTCGAATTTTACCCATACGTTTGGTCAATGATTTGTGTACGTTTGAACCTGTGTATAGGTAAATTATACATAAGACCATGAAGTTAGAAATTATTATTTTCAGATATAATAATTTTTAAAATTAAAAAAAAACGATTATAATAATTTATAATCTATTATGCATCACATACAAAAAATAATGATCCGATAATCAGATCATATCGCACAGCAGCACATCTATTATCATCGCATCACTAAGCAACAACCGAATTGGTTATTAATATCATTAATAACAATATTGCAGTATGAATTATGATGATTCCATCGTCAAAAAATTGTGATTATTTTGATATTAATACTTTCAATGGTAATATCAAGATAGAAAATTAACTATCAAATAAAAAAAGAAGATAATTATCAAAATATAATGCATATCAATATTTTTAAATTGGTTTTTGAGATCGAACCGATACAAACAATTGCTCAAAGTGTAATGAAACACAAATTCTTTAAACCATTGTTATATTTGAATCAGGCCAAAAATATATCATTCACTAAAACCAATTCGAGCCGATTGTTCAACCGCTAATTTTAAAACATAGATGTATATCATAGAAAATTAATGATCAAATTAAAAAGGATAAGATAAATATCGAATTTCTAATGTACATCTATATTATTAAACTGGTTATGAGATTGAACCAGACAACTTACACTTCAAGTAAACCGATAGAAATCATTGCTCGAACCATAATGAAACACAAATACTTGAAAATATCATTATATTGGAATCGAACCCAAAAATATTTCATTCACTAAAAACCGATTATGGTTCAACCGTCGGTTTTAAAACATAGATGTATATCATACAACAAATATAATAAAAAAACCAAATAAACACTTGTATCCTAATCATATCAATATCTTAAAACTTGATTTACTACCTACGCAGGTAATGAAAATAATTTAATGATCTCATGATTCGTCATTTAGACCCATGACTATGAGATCATTTAATATGGTATAAGTGTGAACATAAGGAAGATTTCAAGTGAAAAAAAAAAAAAAAACTACAAATGCAAATAAGACAAAACCTGGTTCATTGTCTTGAAACAGCAGCAACTACCGAAGCCCTGGCTCGTGCAAAAGAAGCAACCAATGACCCAACCTGCAACTTCTCACTGCACGCTAAACTCAACCTAAACCTGCTTCAACATACATAATCAAATTGCTCACACTAGTTCAACTTACAAGTAGAGAACAAAAACAAATTCTATTAAATTTGTAGAGTCACATCAATTTTTATATCAGTGTAAAAGACTTTAACAACTCAAATGAGTCATTTTTCATTTATCAACAAATACAATGCCAAAATAATTTTCTTATGCTATGGAATACTGTACTGTTTCCATCATTGTCCTTTGGAAAATGAAAAAATGATCCCTAAAATGATCTTGACATAGTATATAGATAATGTTGCACAACTTGCGGATCATTTTGAACTCGAATCGTATTGAAAAAAGTTGAGTAAATCAATAATCAAGGGATACCCCATGTTGAAACTGTCCTACATCGAATGTGCAAATAAAAAAAATCTAATTTATAATAGGAGTGATATCATAAGTAATTGGCTTGACCCATTGAATCCCTGAATTTCTACAAGATATCGGAGCTACAGGGTGGGTTTCGGGTTGATGTGTATTGGAAAAAAAACTTTGGTAGAAAAGCGCATCGGGTTTAAGCGACAAAAATAGATCGACCTTTGATTCGAACACTACCGAGTGTATTGAAGCAAATCTGAATAGGACCAAGGCCAGTTTGACTTGAAGGGGAGCATTGAAATATATCTCACATCGATTGTGGAAATACAAAAATCCTAGTTTATAAGAAAAGCGATTCAATTCTCTTATGGATTGGACCACATTGAATCCTTAATTTCTACACTCCACATCCTAATAGGTGATGTTACTGCATATCTCATGAAGATGCAAATCAAATGTGTCTAGAATTGAAATTTGCTAAAGGGAGAAAAATGAAGGAAAAGGGATCATACTCGATATCGGCCATATCGTTTATAAGCTGAATGCGTACATTTGATGGCAATTTGATTCTGAAAACAAACCTGGTATCAAATAGCACACTTAAGATTAGTACAAGGAAAGTTGTGATGTGAGTGAGGGCAAATAATAATAGATCATACATGTTTACTTCTCGGATTATATCCACTAGAGCCAATCCTTTTCTGTTTTTCATTTCAAGGATCCCTGGTGATTAGTTATTGCAGCACGATTAACATGACATATTAGTTGTAGAAGGGTAAATATTCAGTATCAAATGTACTTTTGCAGCAGGTGCTGAAAGATTCATTCAGAAGCCAGTGAGAGATCTGTTCAATGTCTTTTGGTAAAGGATTTCCAGTACATAAATATACTGATTCTTCGGTGATCTGCTGAGAGGCCATATGCGTTGACTGAAACAAACCAGCAAACAAATTTATAGATGACATCTGCAGTGAAAACTGAGCCGAAAAAGGTAAAAAAATTAAGGCGCAAACACGATATTAACCTGTAAAATATTTAAGGCCTTTCTCATGTCACCGTTGCTTAGACGAACAAGAGCCTTCATACCATTTTCTGGAACATCAAGCCTGAATGAAGAAACATGAAGCAGGGTGACATGGATTTCAAAATCATGCTATATCTATATGGAGACAGGAATGGTTCAAGAGAAAAAGTGTGGCATTTACCCTTCTGCGTCAATTACATGTTTAAGTCTCTGTGTGACATGAAACGCTTCCAGAGGAGCAAAGCGGAACCGTGTACATCTTGATTGCAGGGCCGGGATTATCTTGTTAGCATTGTTGCATATCAAAGCAAACCTTGTGCTTTTTGTGTACTTCTCGATAACTGCATTGTCATATACACATAACAATATTATCTTAATTGACTCATAACAGATATCAGAGCAAAAATGTGCATGATTCATGCCTCTGCGGAGAGCAAATTGTGCATCTTTAGTCATGGCATCTGCCTCATCAAGAAGAACCAATTTTACTGGGGACTTTGCTCTGCCAAAAAGACAACACAAACCCCATTTGGTTAAATAAAATCAGGCGAAAAAATCCTCTAGATCTTCACCAACTGGAAACAAAAGGTATATGAAAACAATTTGCAAAAAAAAGAACATGATGCACATTCATCAAATGTCCAAAACACCAGACTGAAGAAAGTACCCAAAAGAGATGCTCTGAGTGCTAGCGAAGTCCTGTATCTGCTGCCTCACAACATCAATACCACGGTCATCAGAAGCATTCAGCTCTAAAACCATATTCTGCAGCTGATTCCCATAAAGTTTCCTGGCCAGCGCCAATACAGTAGATGTCTTTCCTGTGCCAGGCGGTCCATACAATAGCAAATGCGGTAATCGGTTCCCACTAGCTAATCTATCAACTGTGGTGAAAACCAACTGAAGATGTTAACTTTACACACAAAAGAAAGTCACAAAACGAAGCAAGATTAACAAGCAAACAGGCTGTATCAACCATCAAAACGAAACATACATCACATTCAAAATTTTGGCGATTCTAATTCAGGGTCACCTCAAACTCATCGAGAAAAATAGGGAAATTGGAATTACTGGTTTCAACTATATCACGGTGAGCCGCGACGTCATCGAGGGATCGAGGCCGGAACTTCTCAACCCAAGGAATGGATTTCGAGTCCGTTAATTCAATGCTGCCTTTGCCCTTCTCCGTGCGTTTTACAGCTTGTAAATTCCCGTCCCCGTCAATTTCCATGACAGAAATCTCCTCTTCCGCCATCTAACTCACGGCCAAATCCCTCCCCCCCAGGATTTCCTCACAATACCTTGGTCCGGTTCCTAGACTGATAGCACAAACCGCAGAAAACCTTCCCGTTCAAAAACTTCACATTTGAGTCAATTTGACACTTTTGGCGCCACCATCGTCTAAACCCTATACCCCATTTTTGTAGTAAATAATAAATATTTAGGCAAATTTATCACATATTTATTTATGTATAAAACTATAAATGTCCGAATAATGTTTACCGAAGTTATGTACAAAGTTTGCTAAAATTTGCAGCACGCAAGGAATCATCTACTAGCTGCTCTTTATTCCTCGATCATCTTCCTCTATGAATAAAAATTTGCAGGGCAGAATTCGCCGGAGAAGCTACCGGAGCTTGACGAAAGCCAAGAATCATCTCTGAGGTGAGTAAACTCCTTTCTGTAAATAAACAACAAAGAAGATGTAATAACATTGCTTCCATCTCACAGTAAAGTAAAAATAAAAACAAAGATATAGTTTGATCAGAACTTAGGAAATCTATTGCAGTTCGAAGACGCAAACCCGATCCTGTGATTCTCGTTGTCGTAAACTATAAGCTTATCTAGCAAAGAAACGTCTGCGAGTAAAAGGACTCAAGAATCAGATTCCGTGAATTGAGTCTTCGAAGTTAAGGAGAAACGGTGTACTGATTCGTACCTCCGATTATATTCGTGTTCCCAAGTCCCACTTCGCTCCCGTTCAAGATGCCTAAACAGACGTTGCCATGTTCCTGAAACAAGGAGTTATTGTTCAAACTTCAAAGTATTCGAAACGAGTACATAAATACGAAGATTTCTCACAGTGATGATGAGATACGATTGCTGAGGAAGCGAAAACTGCACATTTCTGGTAAAACTTAATGCCAGAGGCTTGAAGAAGTTTGATACATCATGAATGGACTTGAAGGGCTTTTGACCTTTCCAGCAAACAGGAAGGAAGCTATCTTCTGGTGCATTGTTTAATTTCTTTCCCTTTAAATTCTCTTGAATCTGAAATAAAAAGTCAATCATCTATCGCTTCCTGGACGTAATTTTCTTTAGAGATTCTCACCGAAGAAACGAGGGTTCTGTAAGCACTAGAGCTGAAGTAAGAATATGTGCTTCCACTGTCAAAAATGACATCAATGCCTCTAATTTTCGTTGCTTTGCCACCAATAAGTATGTCTGCAGGGCCTAGAGAGTAATGCTTCCTGATAACACAAAATCAACCCGTTTCGTTAAGTTGGATTTCGAGCCTCGGATTGAGAAGTAGAAGAAACTTACGATTGGCTCGATATGGGAAGCCATGTAATCCCATATCTAGGAAGAAACTCATCTCCAAAGAATAGGAAGCCTTGTCCATGTCCACTCAAGCAATGTCCGAAGATGTTCCTCGTAAGTTGCAAGCCGGTTAACTGAGACAAAACGCTTGTCTTCCCGGGGCCAAGTCCGAGTACTCCATCAGTATATGGAAGATGAGATAAATCTTGAACTTCTTGATTGTACCCACATCTACAAATTGAGAAAAAAACATTAGTGCACAATTATAAGTGATCTACTAAATGAAAAAGCTTCTTACCCGAATCCCAATTGTGGTGCTTTTGACTTTCCATTGGTAAATCTAAGAGGGAAGTAATCTTTGAGAAGAACACCCAAAGAAGAACCGGAATCAGCGTAATCGATTTCGTAATCACACTGTTCTTGGGGTTCTTTACATTTAAGATCACCAGACTCATGTAGAGAAGCACATAATGGATCTTGACACCAAATAAGGTTTTTGCTAGGCCTGTAAGGAGGATGAGGAGCCTGAAAGAAACTCATTATTACAATGCGGTTCAAAAACATCGAAAAAACGAGATAAAAAGCTCACGGAATTGCATTTTACGCAAGGCGCATCACACTGTATCCAAGTGAGGTCACTCCCAGTATCAATATCAAGATAGTAAGGATTCGGAGGCTGCCCAATGTTGATAGTTACATGATAGTATCTGTAACAAGATTACATGAATGAAAATTGTGCAATTTTGATCAAATTCGATTATTTACATGACATGGAACTTTATAAGACTAAAATCCCTGAACTACTTATACTCTCCATGTTAAATCAAAGGAGGAATATGAATAGAACAACAAATTGGATTAAAAATGTGAAGCATCTACGGCACACCCAATCAATTATCGAGAATGATAAGAAGAGAAAGCCACAAAAATGCCCAGCGACACAGAAAACGCTGTGAAAACTGGAAAAAAAGAGATACTCTTTAGGATAAACATTTCCAGAAACAGGGAAGATCACTGAGGACGGAGAAACCCCTCGAGATTTTAGAGTATCATCGGAAATGCCTTGATGAAGCAAAGAAGCTGATCCAAACCACGCTAACAGGAGAACCCCCACCGCTCGGAGGTGCATCCTCCGATACATCAGTGTAAGAAAGAACGCCATTGACGATAATCGGAAAACAGAGCTCCGATCAAGTAAAGAAAACAGATAGATGTCAAATCACAAAGTAACTTAAGTAGAACTAGTTGTTGGTATTTTGTCACTGTAAGATGACTTCAGTGAAGGCTTCTTCCGCGCGGTCGCTTGAAAACGGATTACTCGAAGCGATTAAAATCCAACACGCAATTTGATTTCTTGTCGTTTTTCAATTAAAAATTTTAATTATTTTTTACTGTTAAAGTAAATGAAAATATTAATTTTATACAAATTTTAAAAATCGTATTCACATTTCTAATAATTCCACATTGTTAAAAATATTCTCACAATTATTTTTAGTATGGCTGTTAAATTGTTGAAATATAGATATATTAATTTTTATTACACAAAATATTTTGATATATATAAGATTATAGATATATATTATTATGTTAAAAATAATCAAATAATAATTATTTTAAATAATTTATACTCAAACTTTATGTCACTAAAGATTTTACAATACTTAATAAAATTTATAAAAATGAAATCAAATTGCTTAATTTTTATATATTTAGTATTCTATCACGGAATAATAAATATAATTTATTTATTACATTTAATAATAAATGTATCCAATAGTAAAATTGTAGTAATGACAACAATTTAATAATACATCAAATTCCAGCAATGAAATCACTGCTAGTTTAGAAATTATTTTATTTCACTAAAAAATTGCAACTTTTTAATAATTCAGTAACTTTCTTAAATTCATATTTATTATATGAATTAAAAAGAACGACACACCAATTTGGTCTGCATATTTTTATGGGTTTGACAATACTGACAACCAAAGTTTTAGGATTATGTCAATTGTGATTCCAAAATATATCAAAATCGTTCTCTCTATTTTATTAGTTTTGATTAAATCAGTACTCAAAGTTTAATCTAAATGACATAATTAGTCGTCATACTTTTCAATTTTGATAATTATGATTCTTGTCCAAAATCAAATTTTGGGAAATATTTTATCAATTTAGATATATGATTTATCAAATGTTAGTAAATTTTGATAATCAATTTTTTAAAAATTTTAAAGTTAGAATTAAATATATGATTACAAATTATAATTATCAAATTTAACAAAACTATAAAAAATTTGGGATAATGATTTAATTGCTTAAACATGGATTCTTGTGGCAGAATTCTATTGGTTGGATGGCGCAATTAAAATTTAGTTCTTAGTGAGCCGGGCCGAGAAGCTTCGAGAAGAAAACCGATGACTTCTCGGCCCACCTATTGCTGGTATATATTAAACGCCTGCTTTGGGCGTAAGTCACGGGAGTTGAGAATTTGATCCATTTACCAAGCTTGATTGATCCTTTAGGTGAAGAATTTACGAGATCCATGGAGTCTTTCACGTCCTTCTCTGAGATGTTCTCTTCTAGAAATCGGTGGAGTTATGATGCGCTCAAGAATTTCAATCAGATATCGCCCTCCGTTCAAACACATCTTAAGAAGGTATGCCTTTTTTATTGTTTTTTTTTCCATTTTCTTTTGGTTTGATTAGAATTCTTGATATGTCTGTTGTAAGATTGTATATGCTTGGGATATTTAGAGATTGTGTATTGCTATTTTGATCTTTAGAGACTGAAATTTTTTGAAATTCTATGTATGTGGTAAGATTTCTAGGTTTCACGTTTCTCGGTTTCCAATTCTTTTAGTTTTGTTGATATTTTTGGTTGTGCAATTTCAATTAAAGGAAAAAGTTTCCAACTCCACATTATATAATGATTCTGGTACTGTGCGGTTCTTTTGATTAATTTGTATACGTTAATTCGCATATTTTTATTTAATGTTTGTGGTGAATATTATTAGGTTTACTTCTGCCTGTTTTCTGCGTTGGTGGCATCAGCAGTAGGTGCATATCTTCACATTATCTGGAATATTGGTGGTTTGCTCACGACTTTGGGATGTATTGGCTGCATGTTCTGGCTTATGGCTACACCTACTTATCATGAGGTATTTCTTTCTTTAGTGACATTTATATCTAATTGAAGGCACTTATTTGCATATTTTTTTGTAACGAACAGACTAAGAGGATGTCACTTCTTATGGCAACGGGGTTGTTTCAAGGAGCATCTGTTGGCCCTTTGATTCAAGTGGTGTTGGACTTCGATTCTAGGTACATGTATCCTCCTAAATTGTAGCATGATTAATATTTTTTTGGTTTTTTGTATTTGTAAAGTTGTATTTTCTACTTTATTTGAATTTGATTCTAGGTACATTGTAGCATGATTAGTATTTTTTGGTGCTTTTCTATTTGTAAAATTGTATTTTCTACTTTAGTTGACTTAGATTCGAGGTACATTGTAGCATGATTAATATTGTTTTGGTGCTTTTCGATTTGTAAAATTGTATTTTTCTACTTTATTTGTCTTTATTTTTTCGTGCTTTTCTATTTGTAAAATTGTATTTTCTATTTTAGTTGACTTAGATTCGAGGTACATTGTAGCNGAAATACCAATCGAAAACCACCAATCGAAAAACCATTGATTTTAGGAGCTCCGAAAACCACCAATCGAAAAATTTAAAGAATCATTTTTTTGAAGCATTTTCGAAACGTTTATAATAAAAATAAATAATAATATTTAAATCTTAGAAGTATTAAATCAACACACATAAATTTCAAATTCAAATTATATTATTTTATCCAAATATTTCTGCTTTATATAATTTTACAATCTACCAAAAAAACACTAACGAAAATACTTATGTATTAACCATCTCATGATTTCACTAGTTATATGTTGTAGTATCCGGATAAATATTTTTAATCAAAATGAAAATTAAATCAGTAAAATTTCAGAAATTGACCAATATAAAATTAAATGTATCTAATGTTAATATGTTTGTAATAAAATACATTTTTAGTATTCATGTTAATAATGCTAAACATTAACACATCTATTGTATTTATATAATAAATTTTATCACTATGCTTGTATTACCGTTAATATGATGAATGAGATAATATTATTACTCATGTTATACCGGAAATAAAAAGTGTCATTATTGTTCATTGGCTAGAAGTATTGTTAAAAATTCACTTAGATGAGTTAAATATCGATATTTGAGTTAATAATATATGATAAAAATTAAGTATTGTGTAAATAAATATAACAAAAATTATATATAATAACAATAGAGGTATTTATTAAAGTTTTATGTAATATGCGAGATATTTCAGATAATTTTTTCAAATATTATGTAAATATTATTTTAAAAAAATTAAAAATATTTTTTTGAAATTCCAATCGCAACGGAGCCGCCTCGCTCCGCCGCTCCCGCTTCGAGCCGCTTCGTCTTCAGCTTCAAGAAGCTTCGGAGCTTCACAGGTGGAGATATGATACTACAATTGATAAGAATTGCACACAATGATTGAATATACATTCTCATTGACAATGTTTTTATATCAATCGTTATGTCAAATATCATATTGTACCGATATATTTTTTGGTATCGTATCGGGTTTTATTGTCGAATTCCGAGTTTTTTGGATCCGACCCTAAAATAATAATCAATTTTTTTTTAATTTTAAATATATATAAAAAAAATAAAAGTTGGTACCATCTAGTATACCACGCGTATCGATCTGAAATGATACGGAATTCTAGACTGATATGAAAACATTGCTCATTCGTTCATATTCGTATTTATTGGTTTAAGTTCAAATATGAATATTATTCGAATAATAAAATAAACTTAAATAAAAATTCAAACGAATACAAATATGTTAGTGGACGTTTAAATTTGAGTATTTTTATTCTATTTATGCACAAACATAAAGGAATGAGTACGAACATATCAAAACAAAAATGAACATGAATGAACACAAACACGAATATGNGGCAGCGTAACAACCTGTTCTTCTGCATCCAAAGGGTCCTCTCTTTTCCTTCGTCTTGCCCTGTATTTATAGAGTTGCCGGCGAGTGTAATCCACGTCCTGTAACCGCCTCTGACAAGTTTGTTAGAGGTTGTTATCGCAGGATGTAAAACGAGGCTGGGACCGATGCGTGGTCTGCGTGATCGGGCCCGAAGCATGATAAACGTGACAGGGCCCGAAGCGTGGAATGCGTGAGCCTGTAACCGTTTTGTAACTGTTCGGACCGAACCACGGAGCCAGCTGGCAGATAACGCTTATTTTTACTAAGGTTATCTTCGGTCCTCCGTGTTGAACATCGGGCCACTCTTCCTAAAGGTGTAATTGGGCTGTGAGAATTCGTTTTGATAATTTAAATTGGCCCAACCGTTATCGGGCCTCACCCATTACAGGGTACCCGGTCCTAGAGTTCTCATCAATGAATATTATTCGAATAATAAAATAAACTTAAATAAAAATTCAAACGAATACAAATATGTTAGTGGACGTTTAAATTTGAGTATTTTTATTCTATTTATGCACAAACATAAAGGAATGAGTACGAACATATCAAAACAAAGATGAACATGAATGAACACAAACACGAATATGAACAAAATTATAAATATGACAAATCTTTTCGTTTAAATTATAACATGAAGAGACAAACAAACCAAACTCCACTCGTTTCAATCCAATAATAGTCTTGCATTAATCCAACCCGGTGCAGTTTCTATGTATTTACTCGACTTCGAAACTTAGATTCCCTTAAAATTTTCATTTAGACAATTCCAAATTGAAGTTTTGACGAATCTATTCGTAAGGATCCAAATATCATAGATTCTAATCCATATTGCAATCAAGAGTTTTAAAACATTATGGAAGATAGTCGATATATAAATCATATTAGTAAATATTGGTACCACGTCAAATATGACTGGTATAGGCATAAGAGTTTCATAACATCAACAAAATTATACCGAAAAAAAACGATCATAATTGGTACAGTGTATGAGTTTCATAACATCAACGAAATTATACAAAAAAATAATTGGTACACTATAGGTTTCATAACATCAATGAAATTATACCGAAAAAAATCGATCATAATTGGTACATTATGAGTTTCATAACATCAACGAAATTATACCGAACAAATTCTATCATAATCGGTACACTATATGAGTACGACTATTTAATTTGAAACTCAATCCTTTATAAATCATGAAAACAAAACACATTAAAGCAGTATGTATGATAGCAACAAAACAAGCAAACTAAAAGAACATCCCCAACCAACATCATATAAGTTACTAGCAAGCCGCATCACAAACATCATCACTCCCTTGGCAAAGTAATGATCCCATCAAGGCAATCTAATATGTACACCAGCTGTACCTGTGTCCTAGCTTGCCAATACCCCACAAGCAACCGCTGCTTCTCTTGAATTTGTCTTGTCCTTATCAACTTGCTCCCAGTTTAATTGATTCATCAGTCGAAGCCTTCTCAAATATCTAAAATTGTCCTTATGAGATGTAATGGAAAATGATAATAGTCTCATTAAAAAACGCCTAACCGTTGTAATGAAGCCTCTGGTTTTGGGGATGTTGGGCTGAAGGCTGCTGAAGAGAGCTTTGAACGTTAAGTGGTGGCTGTGAGTGGTACTGAGCATAAGGCTGTGAATAATGAGGATTCAGTAAGCCCTGCTGCAAAAACAAGGAATATGTAAACGCCAACATTTCACTCGAGTAGAAAATAATGAAATATTAGACCTGAGACTGAAGCGGATTAGCACTGGGCACACCAAAATGGTTCTGAGAAGCCTCGTCTTGAGATTGATCATTATATGCAGCCTGTGTAAATAAACCTTGGGAGCCATGGCGCATGTAATCCTGGATTTAATGCATGTGTTAAAATCTAAGAAACAGTGTATGCCATAATCACAAATATCATATACAATACTCAGAGTTCCAGCACAGACACTAAAAGAAAAGGAGAGAAGAGCTTGAAAGGTCAGGACAATTAGAGTTTCAATAAACATCGTTTTTTTATCAAGATATTTTAAATCAAAGTGAAAAAAAACGTTAAAAAATTCTCATTCAAACCTGAGACATGTAATCATTTCCTGGTGCAAAATGGGGATATCCAAGCTGAGAGTTTTGGTTCATAAAGCCTCCGGGGAAGCCACTATGAGCACCTTGTGTCATGTAATCAGCAGCATAAGCATTCTGAGAAGCCTAAAAATTCACCAGAGATCATATAAGGATATGCCAATAAACAGAAGTACAAGTTCATAAAGAAAAAATTCCATGAAAAATAACAGTATACCGTCGAGAAAATTGAGAGTGCATATAAAAAATTATAGAAGGTATACCTGGGTAGAGAAATCATGAACATTGTATGGAACATGTGATCCCTGACTTTTAAAATCATCACCCAAGAACTCCTACAGATAAATTGCTATCTTAAATAAAAGTTTGCAGCCAATCAAGAGCATAAAAAAGGTCAATCTCATGTCACAAAACCTGTGACATGCCACCAATGGAGAAAGCATCCATGTACCCTTGACTGGATCCTTGACCAGCTACCTAAAATGAGAAAGCAAATCATGAGATGAATTAAATTTGTTAGCAAGATAAGAACGACACAATTATAAGCTTAACTAACATTAGAGACATATCCAGGTTGGGACAATGGTCCACCCATTGCTGCTTGACCACCAGCATGCTCTGCGGGTGGGAAATTGAAGTTAGGAGTCAAACTTCCAACCGCTGATGGTGCGCCCTGCTGTTGTGAAAGATGACTACCAATTGGTGCGGTGGAAGTTCCACGACCAGCACCAAATCCTCTGGTTCCTGGCTGTGGAACTTGAGGAACTGTCCCAACTGGACCATATACAGGAGCACGAGTTGGAATGGCATATGGCTGTGATGGAGGGGCCCCATGATAAGGAGGAATTGGCACTCCAGGGACTGTATAACCAGAGGGATGAACTCCAGGTTTATGAGAACCATTGGGAGTGCCTGGTGGCATGTATGAACCTGTGTCAGAAAGAAGGAAAGTGTCATTAAATATATTAAAACGTTGATCCATGTCTTTTTTAACATATAACTAATATTTACAAACAAATAACAACTACCATACAATAAAAACAAGATTCCATGGTTAACAGATCGAGAAAGAGTACATGCACTTTTTATAAAAAAAAAGAATTGCATACCCCGAGAGCGAGCACCTCTCCTGTCAACATTAGGGCTGGATGGTGCAGATCCAAAGGTATCATTAGAAACCATTCCTGGTCGACCACCATAGAAAAGCCTTCTCTCATTGTACATCTACAGGGTGTTCACAACGTTAACTAGATCATAAAACCAGTCAAAAGCCACAAATTTTGGAAAAGATACGTATAACCTGCTTGACTATATGGAAATAAAATTGAGTGCACACCTTTTTAGGCTTTTGAAATTGAATCATACTCTGCTTTAGATTATTCAAAGGGCCTTCGACCAAACACTCATGCTCCTGACACACCAGATATCACAATTTATGTCACCACGGATACCATGCATCATTGTACAACACGTGAAAGTTAAATCAGTGAGTGGAATTCGACATGCGAGCAATTTGGTGGGAAGTATGATTTCATATTCAAGAATTGAAAAGAGTATCAATCACCTTGTAATGTGTGAGTAAACCGTTCCACAGAGGCTGCTTACTCAAGACTTTAGGGTTTCCCAAAATTACAATGCCATACCGAGCACGTGTGAGAGCAACATTAAGCCGACGTGGATCATTAAGAAAACCAATTCCCTGTATACAAATAAGATGCGAAATTTCAAAGTTAGCCATCAATTTGATGAGCAACATCGGTAATGCTTGAAAGTCTACAGCAGTTGAAGCTGGAAAATAGAAGACAAGAGGTACAGGCCAGAAACCTGATGTTCGTTACTCCTCACACAGGACAATATGATGTAGTCTTTTTCCCTTCCTTGGAAAGAATCAACACTAGCAACCTGCAGCAGAAATATTACATGAGCATCTCTGAGCAGAAGTACCATAGGTGCAACTGAAAACTGCTAATTTACCTCAATCTCTTTGTACAACTGTTGTCGTAAAGCACCATTCCGAGACATATAGTTCACAATGTACGCTCTCTGGCCTTCATATGGCGTTATGACACCAATCTTCAAAATGGCATCATATAAAAAATTTAGAAAGATCAAATAAGAGAGAAATAGGTATGGATTATCTTCTGTGAGACCTGACTAGGGATAACCCCGCTCTTCAAAAATGTTGTCACAATTTTCTCAACATTTGCAGCCTCGGTTCTATTCAGATATGATGTTCCACTAGCACTAATCTCCTCTTGCCCCATCTATGCAGTTAAACACAAAACATGAAAAAATCAAGCAGGATTCAGAAATAAAATAGGGAATATCTCTTGCCTACAAAAGACAATAAATGCTTGTCAGAAGCCTTCTTGGTGAATTAAAACTAAAGCCCTAGAGTGATATAAAGTATCCGCCATCCGTTTAAATCAAGACATGGTACAAACTTGACCTACTTCAAGAGTGTTTGGGTCCAGAATTTGGCACACCTGTACATAAAATAACATGGGCCTATTCGGGATTGGCCAAGGAAAGTCAATTCCAGGAGACTGCCGTTCATTCACTGTGACTCCATTCTGAAGAGTACCTTCATAAAAACTGTTGGAAGGAAACTCTGAAAGAGTAGGATGCATCCTGTATTGAACCTGAAATGGGAATACAGTATTGTGATTAGTTGCGCAGATCATGGAAAAGAATGCTGGATGCAAAAAATGCAATGTGATCTACTAAATGAAAATAAGAGGTGAAACAGCCACCTGCAGTCTGATTGGTTTTACACCAAGAAGGACAAGTCGCTCAAACAGAGATTGGGCCAAACCGGCCCTAGCTGCTTTCTTGCACATGATGACAGGACCAAGCTGGCAGTGATCGCCAACAAGAACGACCTGCAAAAATATTTTCATTAATATCTAAAACAATATTGTCATAAACAGATAAAATGGTGTTCCACTACTTACCTGCTTAACTCCAAGAACAAGAGGAATAAGACACTCAGGTTCTGTTGCTTGAGTGGATTCGTCAATGAGGACCTAAAAATTCAAAATTTAACAGCTGAAATGAGGGAGTAATGTAAACAACCACTAGAAATAACAGAAAAATGAATTAGCACTCTCCAAAAATAATGAAAAAAGACAGAAAATTAAAAGATGAAAAAAATCCTTAGAAGAAATCAAAACTAACGACAGATTACCTGGCGAAATCTGAAATTCGACAACCGAGGATCTCCAGCACCAACACACGTACAGCATATAACATCAGCACTCTGACATATCTCCCTTTCAGTAGCTCGCTTGAGTGATTTGTATTTTTTCTCATCGCTACCAGACAATTCACCTTCAAATTGACAATAAAATATTTTAAAACGTTCAATAGTAGATATGCAAATTAAAGTAAGCATTCATAATTAAAATAATGAACGGAATGAACAAGCATAGATGCAATTCACGAAGAAGAAAAAAAATAAAAAGAACATACCTTGCTCATCTTTGAGCTGCTGTAATTTATGAAGCTCACTCTTTTCAGAAGTGTCAAGATGTCTAACCTGTGATAAAAGGGAGAATTACTCTTATATGCTTATGTTTCCCACAACATGCAGAGATATAAATAGTCAACTAACAAACCTGATAGTGCAGTGTTAAGTGTTCAACTGGGGAACTAACAGCTTCTCTTGATTTTGCACAAAGTCTCACAACCTATCAAGAAGTCGTACACACAATGATTAATTGTAAACAACAATGACAATTTTGATATGAAATGACGTAATGCATTTTCGCTTATGCAACCATTAAATTTTATTTTGAAATGAATGCAAAGTTTCATTTAATCAGGAATAACAATAAATCGGGAATGCAACCATTTAAATGACTAATTATTTTTATAAATCTGTTTATGATGGAGAGTTGCGCTGGAGAGTAGGCAGATTTGATAAGGGACGATACAAAACACAGTAGCATTCACAAAACATAGTAAATGGTTTCAGTATAAACTGCAATATATGAAAAATATTACTCAAGGCACATAGGCGATGGCTTAATTAGGCCTGATTGTGAAGAGAGAAAATCTCTAAAATGACGAGAACCATAATATCTTTATTTTAAGTTGAATATAATGAAATACTTGAAAAGATCTAGCATGGTAATTCATAGAAGAGCACGACAAAAAATCATTACACAATGTGGCTTACAGATCATTTTGGAATGAAAACTCAAGTGATGGTTGATTGAAAAATATTGCAAGTATGAAAACCAACCTTCAAACCAGTGGTGCTTATCTTTTCAGCTAGCTGGTCTACAGCTACATTACTTGGGGCACAGACCAAAACCTGAAGTGCAGGAATACAAATATAAGCAATAAATGTGCGAACAACATTTAACAATGAAACACTGAGAAACAATCAACCTGTCCTTGCCCTTGTTTTGCCATGTGATATACAATAGCAGCCGAGGTCACAGTTTTCCCAGTTCCAGGTGGACCTTGAATGAGACTAATAGGCTTTTGTAGAACACTCTTGACGGCAAAAACCTTTGCAGAAGAATGGAATAAAACTTTAGCACACGTGGTCAAACAGATAGATCATATGAATTTCGTAATTGCACCCAATAAAAAAGAAGTTTTATCTTGAGAATTCTAGAACAACACAATAGTAGAATCTAAACATGAATACCAATTTGGTATTCAAATTCTATGCAGAAAACGACTTCTGTAAGGAAAAAAATGAAACCTGAGATGCATTGAGCTCTGGAAGACCAGGAGCACCAAAACGTCGAGGTAACGTATTACGCACCAACTGCATCTCCACTTCATGTCCAAGAAGATGATGATATATGTACCTGAACACATTAAGCACAACAATAAGGCGAAAAATGACAATACAACCATGAGGAAGCAATAGATGAAAAAGGAATATCATGTTTCATGGCAGAAAAGTAATCTATAAAGGAGAAAGAGAATCAATCAACCAGCATGTCATACAACAGATAATAAACAATAAATAGCAAAAGGTCAATAGAAAAAATATAGCAGACTATTGATCGTATTCCTCAAAGATAATAATCATTATCGGCAAACGTTAATTAAGAGAAACTGCATACCTCAAAGAGTAAGTACATCAGTATTTGTTGACAAATATAATTAGGATATTAAAACTCTTTTCCAAGGGCCAAGGAAAAGCCTACAATGAATGATGCCCAAATACCTAAACATTAAGACCTATTGAGCTACCTTCTGTAAACTACTTCACTGTATAGGAATGATGCTAGATATTTTAGGTTGGTTCTGAGTAATAAAATACTGAAAATGAGGCCATAAAAGTGACCATAAAAATCAACACACTCACCCACTGACACTAGTTTCATCCACAGCAAAATTTTTCATCGCTCCCTGCATTCGATCGAAGCTTGTACTCTTCCAGACAAAATCAACGCTGAAACCATGACTCGCATCCACAGGAACGTCCTGCTGGGGCAGGGTGAATCAAATTCTTTTTGTAATATTCATTAATTATTTTACATCCTTGAATTGTTTTCACACGTCTGTTGAACCCATAAATATGGTAGTAATAACAAGAATTACCTGACTGGCACCGAGCTCAAGAGCAACCTCCTCTTGTGCAGTTAATTTTATCTGAAAAACATACACACCCTTAAAAGACTTTTTGAGGTAAACTAATTTGCTATCACCCTTGGGCTGCGATATAATCATCGGCTTTGCTCAGATTCATGTTCACAGGTTATAGTTTCAGAGTAAGACATACCACATGACCCACAGATTGCCATGGAGGATGCGTGGCGCCACCTGAATAACGCAGACGTAGCTCATCGCCAGGTACAAGGCGTAACTCATTATCTTCCTACAGAAAACAAGAACTCGTCAAATATAAAAGCATTACTTTAATGTGTGAGGAGAAGGCAACCCACTTTTGGAAACACAAAGTAAGCAATTCTCTTTTTATTAAGTCCAACATCCCAACGTATCGTAATGCTGTCTTTACTTTGTGACTCCTTCATCATCTGTCAAACCATCAATCAAATAAGATACATAAACAAACATTCAGTGAAAATAGTTGAATTGGAAAGATAACTCATGCCATTCCTATTTAGGGAAATTTTTTAGGTTCCTGGAAGTTAAGTATAGCAGATATTTGGAGCCACTCATACCTTGTCGTAGTCTGCTTCAAGTTTGATGAGTGGAGCAAAGACATTTTGGTACTGGACACAATGAAATGGGTAAGTACAAGGAACCAAAAATTTACTAATGATTTCTTCACGAACTTCAAACATTCAGTGGTGTAAAATATGATGTTAAAAGAACCTGATAAGCATCTTCATATTTCAAAGCTACAGACTGGGGCTCATCATCAACACCAGGTTTCTCAAGATCCTCCAATGTGGCATCAGGATTTGTCTTCCAAAGCTCTTCGATTTTATTAATCTGCTGGGCACTAATTTGTCGCGCCCTCAACTGCTCTTGTTCAGATGGAACCTGCTCCACAGACAAAAAATCGTGAAATTCAAAGTACAGTGAAAAGTATGAAAATAAAAATTAAGCCAGACCTTTAGCAACCATTGCAAGAAACATCTATCATCTATAAGTGGGCACCATTCACTGAGGTCCCAATTCATGTCCTTCAATGCATTAACACTAAGGCAGGGTTCACGGCACAGAAGAACAACTACACTTTCTGTCTTGGCAGATATGAAACCGAGAAGAAACACATTTCTACATCCACAATTATAACACTCAAGAATAGTATCGCCAAGGGGACTGTCTTTGTGCAAACAAACCTCCTTGTGCTTCGCTCTCACCTGAAAAAGCATCAGTAAGAAAAAAGGAATAAAAGGATGAAGCTATAGATTTCAGTCGTCAAAGATGGTGAGAAAATGATTAAAGACAATGGTTTTATATTCAATTTCAAAATATATTAACGAAAAAAAGCATGCGATGGAGTCACATTCAGTGAAACATAAATAAAAAATAAATCTAATCGAAAAAACTTACGATCACCATGCAGAAAAGATGCTTTAGACTACTCACCAGATGATTCACGATGTGGGAACCAGAAGTATTGCCTCTGGAGTTACAAAACCATTTCCTACAAGAAGGCACGTTGCATCTAATAACGCATGCTGGGTTCGCAACCCCACAATACCGGCAAGCATGCTCAGTAAAGTCACCCATACCATAATCGAACACATCATCATCACCCCCAGTGTCTTCAAAGTTCAAACCACTCATCCCCGCAGCCAAACTCTCGACCACTCCGGCCTCCCTGACGCTAATGTTATTATTGATGTTGTTGGTTCCTGCTCCCACACTCCCCCCACGGGTTTTAGAACCGGTCAGCACCGCTTCGGAAGGAGAAGCAACCTCGGAGAGGGACATAGAATCAGCGGGTGTGGGCCAAATAGACTTAGGCGATCGAATTGGCTGGGAAAGCTCTTGAAATTCAGGATAACCAAAATCTTCCTCACCTTGCGCGTCGAATTCAAGGAATGTGTAAGCATCGGTACCAGTGTCAGGCTGAGAGGCCGTCTCGTATAGATTGCTCGCCTGAGAATCCATTCTGTTCCAAGGAAATCACGAAGAGGTAGAGATATGACAGATCACGATCAAGCGATGATTGCAGAGAATTAGGGCTAGGGATTGGTAGCGGAAAAGAGGGTTAAGATTATAGGAATTAGGAAGGTAGAAGAATGATGGTAAAAGGGGGTCACATAAGCCTATATGTAATATTCTCCGCGCCCAAAACCATTTCCAACGTATAAATCTCTCTACACATCATCATTCTCTCACATCCACATCATTTTCTCTTTCTACTTCTAAAAATTCTCACTCATCTACATCATTATTTATTTCTCTTTCATCCACATCATATTCTCTCTCCAAATTTCATTTTATCTTTCTATCTCATCAACTTTATTATTTTATTATCTTATTTATCATTAAATATTACATTTCAATTTTAATATTTTAAAATCAGTTTAAAATCAATATTTTAATAAATTTTATATTATATTTTATAGAATTGAATATTATATTATATTATCATTAAAATAAATTAACTAAAAACATATTTAAAAAGATTACAAATACAAATAAAATTGATCAAGAAAATTTATTCCATACATGTTCAATAAGATCATTTTTTAATTGATGACAAGTTCTCCGATCACGAGCATCGATCATACNAAAGAACCTGATAAGCATCTTCATATTTCAAAGCTACAGACTGGGGCTCATCATCAACACCAGGTTTCTCAAGATCCTCCAATGTGGCATCAGGATTTGTCTTCCAAAGCTCTTCGATTTTATTAATCTGCTGGGCACTAATTTGTCGCGCCCTCAACTGCTCTTGTTCAGATGGAACCTGCTCCACAGACAAAAAATCGTGAAATTCAAAGTACAGTGAAAAGTATGAAAATTAAAATTAAGCCAGACCTTTAGCAACCACTGCAAGAAGCATCTATCATCTATAAGTGGGCACCATTCACTGAGGTCCCAATTCATGTCCTTCAATGCATTAACACTAAGGCAGGGTTCACGGCACAGAAGAACAACTACACTTTCTGTCTTGGCAGATATGAAACCGAGAAGAAACACATTTCTACATCCACAATTATAACACTCAAGAATAGTATCGCCAAGGGGACTGTCTTTGTGCAAACAAACCTCCTTGTGCTTCGCTCTCACCTGAAAAAGCATCAGTAAGAAAAAAGGAATAAAAGGATGAAGCTATAGATTTCAGTCGTCAAAGATGGTGAGAAAATGATTAAAGACAATGGTTTTATATTCAATTTCAAAATATATTAACGAAAAAAAGCATGCGATGGAGTCACATTCAGTGAAACATAAATAAAAAATAAATCTAATCGAAAAAACTTACGATCACCATGCAGAAAAGATGCTTTAGACTACTCACCAGATGATTCACGATGTGGGAACCAGAAGTATTGCCTCTGGAGTTACAAAACCATTTCCTACAAGAAGGCACGTTGCATCTAATAACGCATGCTGGGTTCGCAACCCCACAATACCGGCAAGCATGCTCAGTAAAGTCACCCATACCATAATCGAACACATCATCATCACCCCCAGTGTCTTCAAAGTTCAAACCACTCATCCCCGCAGCCAAACTCTCGACCACTCCGGCCTCCCTGACGCTAATGTTATTATTGATGTTGTTGGTTCCTGCTCCCACACTCCCCCCACGGGTTTTAGAACCGGTCAGCACCGCTTCGGAAGGAGAAGCAACCTCGGAGAGGGACATAGAATCAGCGGGTGTGGGCCAAATAGACTTAGGCGATCGAATTGGCTGGGAAAGCTCTTGAAATTCAGGATAACCAAAATCTTCCTCACCTTGCGCGTCGAATTCAAGGAATGTGTAAGCATCGGTACCAGTGTCAGGCTGAGAGGCCGTCTCGTATAGATTGCTCGCCTGAGAATCCATTCTGTTCCAAGGAAATCACGAAGAGGTAGAGATATGACAGATCACGATCAAGCGATGATTGCAGAGAATTAGGGCTAGGGATTGGTAGCGGAAAAGGGGGTTAAGATTATAGGAATTAGGAAGGTAGAAGAATGATGGTAAAAGGGGGTCACTTAATGGCTAATGCACGCCTTAAGTGACCTCAGCAGCCTCAGCCGCTTGGAGACCGAAAACACCTTCCCCATAGTGGATAAAGACATCAAGCCCATAATGTTGTTGAGGGTCTATCTTCTAAAATCGAATCATATGAACCAACTATTTTTTCAATTAATTTGAATTGATTTTATTATTTTATATTTTTAAATATTTGAAATGTGTATATTATATTTTTATTCATTTAATAACGAACTAATAATAACAATTCATATCAAATTAATTTCAAATATACAAATAATTAAATAAAAAATATAGTATATTATAATACCACATTAATGATGATGGTTAAAAATAGTGTATTTGATAGTTTGTTTAATATTTAGATATAAAATAAATAGTAATTTGAATTATTTTATTTATTTAAAATATAACAATTAATAAATAGATAATATTGGTCAATATCAAAATGAAATTTTAGATAGATATGAAAATTTATAAAATTAAAAGAGTCCGGTCAAAATCGGATCGAATGAATCGGGCAAAACGATCCGATTGTAAAACATAGGCTGAGGTACAATTCATTTGGCAAATTAGTTCATATCAAGTCCCTTATACATTCTATGGTCTTAAGGTGATGAATCTAATTAGGAATGGCAATGGGGCGGTTAGACCACTAACTGTTACCCGCCCCGATTAACATATCCGTCCAGCCATATCCCCTTCATAACCCGTCCTACCAAAGTCAATGGTTAGGTTAACGGTTAACTTTATAATTTTTTTTTTAATAATGTATTAATATAAAAAATCAATATAGTAATAGTTAAATATATTTCATACAAAACACAAATTAATTATTTTAGAATCTTAAATTTTAATATTTTTATCGAAATAACTAAAAAATATCAATATCAAATTAATGAAATTTTACATATTAAATTTTTATATCAACAATATTATAGATTTTTTTGAAATATTAATATATTAGAAAAATATGGTATTATTATCACTCTCAAATTTGATAAAATATGAGTTTATCAAACAATATATATTCGTAATGAAATTATTCAATATTAAATGTAAAACTTGAGAAAACGTAAACTATAATTTTTGATCTATCTAAGGTTGTTTTATAAGTATATATAATTAAATCTAAACGGGTAATTAATTTTGTATGCGGGTAACCATTAGAGTAGCGGGACGAATATATGTAAAATCACTATCCATCTCGTTTAAGGCGGGTAAGCAATTTTAGAACCCATCGCACATCTATAACTGTTTAACTAACCATATACACCCTACACGGAGCGATTATACGACAGGTAGCGGAACAGATAACCCAAATTGTCATTCATAATCGGTGATATACGAGGCACATTTGCCGTTATGGTCGATGCCATCAACACTATAAGCACTCTAGAAATTCTTTGTTTGCCAAAAGAAAACGAAGGCTCTCTCAACATTTTTCAAAAATACACTTATTTTCAAATAATCCTTTCAAAATTAAACACATTTTAAAACTTATTTCAAAATTACATTTCTTCATTTTTTTAATTATAATAAATTCATATTTATAATAAATCAAATATGGATCTCTTTTTAATTATAACAAATTCACATTAGCCATAACCATTACATTTTCTGCAACTATGGACGGAAGTTAAACGATGGTGATGAGATCCCTGGAACTCGGTACCCCGGACAGGGTCAGGACCAAGCTTGGCCAGAGGAGCCCAAACAACGTAAGCCGAACTTGGAGGTCTAGATCCAGCTCACGTAAGTGAATGACCCATCCAGATCTCGTGGCCCGATCGATCGTGTATAGCGATGGGTCCCGATGTGTAGGGCCCAGCTTCTCGCACGCGCCAGACCGATCGGTCCACATATTACAGGCGCTGCTTCGGGCCATTCTTACTCCTACCGTGCAACGACAACCCTCGACAGCCTTGTCAGAAGCGTGGTCCGGCGAAGGCGTACGAGCCTCCAGTGGCCAGAGAGTAGCCGGCTAGTAGCGCCGAAAGGTCTAGCGCCATGCAACTCTGTGAAGCCGTTTCCGGCGGCTGTTCCGCTTGACATTAGCCGACCTAACCGCAAAGGACAGACACAAAACGACACCCTACTGTACACAGCACAGTGGGGGTATAAAAATGACACTTAGAGCGTGAGAAAGAGGACCTTCCGATTTTCCTTGGAGCTTTCGCATAGAGAAATCCTTGTCGATTTATTTTCAATCCTTTTCCTTCTCTTTGTTGTCTAAAGAACAAACATTACTTGTATGATCATTAATTTGCTTATTGAACCGACTAAGGGCACTTTCTTTAGCCCTTAGTCAAGTGGTTTTTTCCTCGTTTTCGAGGTTTTCCACTCTAAAATCCATGCGCCTTTTCACATTTGGTTTATAATCGTTCTCCACATATCAAATAAATTATAACCGAGTTTGTCTTGCAACGAACCGATCGACTGTTAACACCCCTGGTTTTCGAATCACAACAGGCGGTTTGTCTTTCACTATGTTCATAATTTCCAATTCAGATTTCCCAATTTTCTTCGTGAACGTATTCGTTATTTTTTACATTGTCAGCCGGGAAAAATAGTGGTTCACCACCATACTTGTTTTCACCGTAAAAATATTTGTTCGATGAAAAGATAGACTTTAGCGAAACCTGAGACTTTTGGCAATGGCTTTGCTATACCTAAATATGTGCCACGTGTCTTTCTTCATAACTTATTTTTGTTAACCATACCAACTTTAAGATTTATTTGATCGTACTCTAACATTATGCGTTTCCTTATTGATTTATGTATCTTTAAATTCAATGATAGTGCATTTTTCAATTTCTCATCGTGCTCATTGAAAAATGAGTCTGGTGATGTCATGCACGCCACTACGACAATTTCATTGTTTTCTCACTTTAATGTCTAAACAATGTCTTATGTGAATATGTTATAATTAAAAAGAAACACATAACTTGATTTATTATAAATATGATTTTTTTATAATTGAAAAAATTTAAAAATGTAGAAGACTGAAAATAAATGTATTTTTGAAAAATACCCGAAGTATATGCACGTTGTTTTCAAGCAAGCATTCTACAATTATTCATCCCCAATAATGCTTCATAACTTTCAAATTGTGCGGACAATTTTTCGGCAATCGAAAGACTATCGAGCTGTTTATTCCAAGAAGTTGTTGTTACTAATATCATTCCGACACTAGAGAAAAACCATTCCCCGGAATTGACAGTTCTATCTAATATGTAGGGAAAAAGATATGACGAGTTCAGTATGATTAATATGTGAGTA
Organism: Utricularia reniformis; assembly: GCA_009725065.1. Lineage (NCBI taxonomy): Eukaryota > Viridiplantae > Streptophyta > Magnoliopsida > Lamiales > Lentibulariaceae > Utricularia > Utricularia reniformis. The sequence continues at coordinate 210,530 of RWGZ01001140.1, read as the reverse complement.
GCATTTTCGAATGAAGATGAGATTAATAGTTTTTTGTTCTTCACCAAATGGAAGAAAGATTTTGAACATTATTCTCATGAATCCAAATTGTCCTAGGAAATTGGAATAGTTAATTTTGTTGGAAAAAATAGCACAGCAATAACCTGGAAAAAATGGCTTTGTAAAATAGCACACTTTAATTATACATTAGCTAAATAACCTGTTTTTGTCTAAAATTTGCTAAATAGCTTGGTTCAAGCTTTTTAGTGTTGCAAACTTTTAATTTGGTCAGCTTTAAGTGTAATACACAGCACGTATTTGTTTTTAATTTTTAAAAATAATTCATAGAAAAGAAAATTAAATGTTAATCGTACAGTTTTAAGAGATGACTCGGTAATTATTCTTTTTTACTTTACTTATTATAGATTTATATTTCTAGTGTTATAATATATATCAAATACCCTATAACACGATACTTTAGTTATCGGACAAAACACCGATATTGTCTATTATTTCATTTATCAATTGTTATCCGATAGTATAACCTGGTACCACCTATATTTTACATATTGATTTATATGAAAATATATGTTTCGATTCGGAGCGTATAACCGAGATATCGGTCGATCTTCGCTATTTTAGGTGTCATCCGATATAATATTTTAATATCATAATTTAATTTGTCCATTAAAAATTATTGTACATTGTTTTGTAATGTCTTAAATAAACCTAATTTAATATGTACAGTATGATTTGCAATTCGTTTGTAAAAATAAGATTCAAATAAACACAATTTTATTTTCTATAAATTATTTTTTAAAATTAAAAATAAGTACATACGGCAATAAAGACTAAGTCTGACAACACAGACAAAATTGGAATGGAGCTATTTAGCAAATATTTAATAAAGTTGAGCTATTTGGCGAATGAAAGTTATGCACTGTGCTATTTAACCAAATAACCCCTTAATCTCATTACAATTATGTTATAGTTAANTTTACTAAGGTTATCTTCGGTCCTCTGTGTTGAACATCGGGCCGGTCTTCCTAAAGGTGTAATTGGGCTGTGAGAATTCGTTTTGATTAGTTAAATCGGCCCAACTGTTATCGGGCCTCACCCATCACAGGGTACCCGGTCCTAGAGTTCTCATCAATATTATAATATTTTTTAGTAATTCAAACCTCAAAGTCGAAGACAACCGAACTTGAACTTCAATCGAACTGAATCTCGAATCATAGTTTCCTTAATTTTTGAAATCCAATTGAACCTCAAACCAAACTTTTCGAATTTTGAAAAAGCACTCAATTTCAATTCTGTTCATTTTCAGTTGTGGATGAGACCGAAGCGCAGTCTGCGTGATCATGATCGAAGCATGGAAGGTGTAGTTGAGCCCGGAGCGCAAGACACGTGTCTATAACCGTCTGGACCTATCAATTGGATCGGTCCCCAAAGCAATGGGCCACATGTATTATTGGTTTCGGTCCCCGATAACTGAATATGGACTTTTGGGTCAAACGGGCTTTCGGGTCCAGATATCCTTGCCGGGCCGATTATTCATTGGAGGTTGGATTTGGAGCCCTCAAATTCGTCTTCAGTCATTTGGGCCAGTCCTGTAAGGCTTAGGCCTAACTTAGTTCGAGGTATTAGGATCCGAATATCTCATGAATTTCATTGCAACCCTATTAAATGTAAACAATTAATTTCAAAAATTAATGATTAAAATTGATACTAATTTGAGTGATGTAAATTGATTTTTTGAAATTAAATTACTTAAATTGATTTTTAGGCACGAAAAACAAAAAAAACCTATTTTACATTATGTGTTCATATATTAAATATAATTAAACTAATAGATAAACTTGTATTTAGTCTTTCATACTATTTCAATATTAATCTTTATACGTATAGAGTACACTAATTTGACAAATCAAAAAACTAACAAAATGATACTTAAATGTCAATTAGATATAAAACTGAAGATAGGATAAACTGCTGACACCAAATATTTGAAAAAAAAAGACATAAATTTGTCAAATAAATAAATGGTTAAGAATAAGTGGAAATGGCATGCAAAAACTCCCTCAGTATCAACTAAACCCGAACTTCTGTTAGTCCAATGACTCCGGACGCTCCCGCTCCTGCTCCTGCTCCGGCTCCAGCTCCAGCTCCAGTTCCAGTTTCAGTTCCGCCTCCGGCACAGGCTGCGATGACGAGGTGGTGAAGTCGAGATTTGGAAACACACCATGCGGTGGTTGTTCTCGTGTTTGGATTGCTAACAGTTGATTCGAATCCCCAACCACATCAGCCCACCCGTAATGCGGTTCCGCCCTTCAACCGAAACAAACAACAGATCAACAACACGACACAGAGTTCGAGTTCGAGTTCGAGTTCGAACTCATAGTAAGTATCTTCATCTACCACAATAGCCCACTTTAATCAAACATTAGCTAAATAACCTGCTTTTGTCTAAAATTTGCTAAATAGTTTGGTTCAAGCTTTTTAGTGTTGTCAACTTTTAATTTGGTCAGTTTTAAGTGTAATACACAGTACATATTTGTTTTTAATTTTTAAAAATAATTCATAGAAAAGAAAATTAAATGCTCATCGTACAGTTTTAAGAGATGACTCGGTAATTATTCTTTTTTACTTTACTTATTATAAATTTATATTTCTAGTGTTATAATATATAGCAAAGACCCTATAACACGATACTTTAGTTATCGGACAAAACACGATATCGTCTATTATTTCATTTATCGATTGTTATCCGATAGTATAACCCGGTACCACCTATATTTTACATATT
>RWGZ01001140.1:122760-204674 GCA_009725065.1 Utricularia reniformis | reverse complement strand
TAAAAAATATATATAATATTTAGATTGATTTTAATACAAATGAAAACAATTGTTGTAAAAATAAACTATGAATATATAATTTTAAATAATTATACACTGAGTTCATATATTAGGTAAAAATCATCTTAATTTAATTAAATAAAGTATATAGTGTTATTTTAAAAAATAATATATCTTAATTGATTAATTTTTTTAAAAATAATAAATAGGATTCATGTTTTATTTTAATATTTAAAAACTAATTTATAATTTTTTAATAAAAACAGAAAAAAAACAGTTTTATTTTAATGGAAAGTTGTCTATTAATTTAAGATAAGATGATTATTTAATAAACTAAATAGAAATAAAACTATTTGCCGTTTGTTATAAAATAAAACTATTAATATTAACTGTCAATTCAATATTATGTACAAAAAATAGATGCAAAATAAATTTTAGTACCATCTGTTTTAATCACTGTATATTAACTGTATATACCAAATAAATTAAAAATATTTTAATATTCTAAAATATTACACATCAGTGTATAATCAATGTTATATATAAATTTTTAAAGTGTCAATGTTAATGTAATAAAATAATAAAAAATAAGGTTAATAAATAAATAATGATTTCCACAGTGTTATGTAAAAAAAAACTCGGAATTCAGTGAACCTTGGGTTTTTTTATTGATGATTAAGTATTGAGCCCAAAAAGGGAGAGATTGCACCCCATTTTCGATAATAATTAGGTCTAAAATCATTGGTGGGGTTGGATGTTTTAGCACAAATCTCGAGACACACAATTCTCAAGGTTCTGACCATATTCGTGTGATTTCAGTTCTTCTCGTACAGTTTAGCTTTAGAACTCGGGTGGTTTTGCCTTTAAAACTCGCATTATTATAGCTTTTTGAACTCACGTGGTTTCGTTATTGAATTCGCGTGGTTTTGATGTGTTTGGCGTTATTTTGATACCCATTCTCGTGGTTTCGTGTAATCTAAGGTTTATGCAATTTCCCTATGTTTTCGGGTTGCTTTTGCTTTGTATGCGTGCGTAGGATGTGTTCCTGAACTTTAATATTACCCGTATTTGATTATTATAGTGTAAACAAATGTAGAGTTTATTCTTCCGATAACGTAAGCTTATACATCATGAGTCAAACTTCGTATATAGTCGTTTCAGACTAATTCCAATTAATTGAGCCAAAATACCATAAAATTTAAGAATTGATCGAACAAACAATTAAGAATTTATTTTGCCTAATATCAGTTTGGTACAGACGGACTTGTCATTTGGTCACACTGAGAGCTATGTTTTGTGTCTCAAATGTTTGATACTATGATGATTCATAATCACGAAGATGATAGTTATGATGAGGAATTAGAGATGAAACCTAATCCCCATGCATCGGAGAATATCGGGGGTGAGATATCATTTGGGGCTCATCCTGGATCCCGAGAAGAACACTATTGTCCGAAAGAACCTATTATGCTTCCGAGGAGAGGAATTCATATGGGAAAGTCGTATGGTTAATTCACCTCTAGGTTTTTATCGAAATGTTTTGAGTTTTGGAGAATGGGTTGCATAATGGATTGAAGGAATGCTCACCTCCCATGATCTATACTTGCACGATATGTCGACCAGGATTTTGAGAGTTCAGATTTAGCCAAGCATAAGTGAATTTTACTTGCCAATTAGAGGAAGTTGAGGCAAGAATGAAATCGCAAAAGAATGATACTTGTGGATACTCTATAGACAATGGTGCTCATACGATCTATTTGCCTATGACTAAACTATGCGAGTTCTAAAAGCAGTAACCACGCAAGTTCTAATGGCAAAACCACACGAGTTCTAATGGCAAAACCACATAGAGGAATCGGAGGATCGGAAAGAACATGAAGACATCATGCGAAATGTATTAATTTATGGAGTTTTAAAGGGATTCACGTGGTTTGGTACCAAATAAAGTGAGTTTTCACACTTAGTTTTTACCGGTTTAAGTCACATTACCTTGTTTTAAGTAAACTCACATGGTTGTGTCAATATGTTGTGAGTTTTGAAGATTTTGGGTTAGTCTTGTGGTTCTCTTAGTTTGTCGCAAAAAAGTGTGCATCTAGTGAACTCGTGTGGTTCGTCAAAGCATTGCAACATAGTTTCGTTACAACGCGAAAGTGCACTGTTACGCGAGAGAAAGTGATGTATTGATATAGGTAATTTCTTGGAAAATTATCACGATCTCCGAATTCGATGTTTATAGTGTCAAATTGATCACGGTGAAAGTAGAGATTGCCTAGACCACTAACCTTTCAAGAAAAAATAACAGTTACCGATTGAAATGTAATACGAGCTGATAAATGAGTGACTTACAACTCACTTCTTGAATCTATAAACAATGGGACCTATTCATATCAACTGTCTTAATTTTGAGGAAATCCATCATCATGATCACTAGACTTGTATTATAAGAAATTTTTTGGACTTTGAGCTTTTTCTAATAATGGCTAAGTATTAGGACTGAAAAGTGAGACGTGATCCCATTTCTTATAAATATACATAAATGGGACCATGGAATTTCTTATAAACCCAAATTCCACTAGATTATAGAGATTTCGGCTATACAAGAGATCCTCCATTCAATTCTTCCATTCTTCATAGTTTAAGACAGTCAGCCTCACCATAAAGTACAGTTTACTGTTCATTTCAAAGAGTTGAGTCTTCTTTAATATTTCGATCTTGGAGTCTCCTTCACCTTCAGATTCCTTCTCAAGGTTTGTCGTCACAGGTTCGTGACCTAAATGAGCCACCACTTTGTTGGGATTTCACAGATTAGCTCTTCAATCAATAACTTAGATTTTCTTTTATCTCGTTTACTTTCTGTGGAAGATCGGTAATTTTTGTAAATCGAAATAACCATATGAGTATTGATCCTTGACTATGATTATTGTTATTGGGTGTGTCCTTATTGGGCTACGAGGATTGTCACTTGAGTGGGAGATGAGCTTGGTAAATAAACTACTCTAAATGTAATTGGGCTTGCAATAACCGCTTCTTACTGAGCCAAGAGGCGGTCAGCCCACGGTATAAATAGACATACTTTGCTTCAATTGGCCTCACTTTTGATTTTTATGCTTAGGGTTTACGACTATTTATGTTCTCTTTTTTTCTTGCAATCTTGCGTTCTTACTTGATTTCTATTGTTGTGCTTTGATAGTTTCTTTTGGTTCGAGATACTGCTAAGCGATAACTTTCTTTACGATATTCTGAAGTTGTGCTATTTCATACTCTTAAGGCTTTCAAAAGTTACATTGAAACTGAAGCTTAGTGCCAAGTCTTTAAGCTCTTTGTTGTATAGATATGTGCTTTAGAGCTTCTGTGATGTAGTAGTGTTCTTGTGACTCTTGATAACTAATTATATCTCATTGCATGCTTTGAATATAGTGTTCTTAGAACTCTGACAGTTGGTTTTTACTGTCTTACGCCTTAAAAAATTACTCTTGTGTATAGATTTGTGGTTGTTAACGCTCCTAGCCCATTTTGTCACTCACTTGTGAGTACTATCTACCAAGAATAGCGAACCACGTATTACTGTGATTTTCTTAACTCTGTGGCTGCCCTATACTCACTTGTTGAGTATCATTTACCACGACTCAAGAGTTTAAGTTTAAAACACAGTCTGGTTTCGGACTCTTGAACTTCTTGTTTGAGATCTTGAGTTAGTATTTTCGGATCTACAATATTTTGCGTAGATCTGAAACTTCTTGTGAATCTTGATACCACAGCTTATTTTACTTACTGTACATTCTAAGTATTACTGTTAGACTTGCTTCATTTTCATATTTTGTCTACTAATTGCCTATTGAAGTGTGTAGGAAATAAATCAGCTTAGTGTTTGTGGATCTGTCAATCTCAAACTAAAACTAGGACACTTGAATCGGACTTGATGTCCTCATGAACAAACGGGGACGAAACCGAGCGTTTCTTAACCCTACTTTTAGTTTACTTAACTACGCTATTAGTTGATACGTTATTCGCAGTGTGTGAAACTTCTGTATTTCGGAACGTTGCTGGTTTGCTAATTACTAATAATATCTCAGGGCAAAATAGTGGATTGCCGAGACGATCGATTCTAAGATAAGAATCGGAATCAGATACCACTCTAAAATCTGTGTTTTATTGCTTTACAAATACTAGAACTAATAGGATTAATAAAAACAACAAGTGGTGGAGATGCGGGGTACTTGATAATTAATCTATATTAGTCAAGTAGTCTAATAGGTTGCTCCTGCATATTGTATAGTGTCTTGGTTATGTATTCTTCTTTTACTTGACTGCCTACGTGATTCTGTGTTACTGCTTTAAATACAAAGCATATCTATAACCGGTGAGTCTAAGGATGTAGTCCCTAAGGAAGGTAACCACGTTAGAACATGGTGGTTTTTAAATAAACCACCCAAGTTCAACGAGAAAGATTTTGGTTACTAGAAGGTGAATATGTTGACATTTCTTAAAAATGATCTACAGATATGTAGATGTTTAGTTTATGGTACTGATTTAGTATTAGATATGGATTTGAAACCTAGTTCTGGTGATAAAGATGTTGCTATAGAGTTGAATGCTAGATGTTCTAGTGCTTTATTTTCTGCTTTAACTGTTACTGAGTTCAATAAGATATCTAGCTATAAAACTGCACATGAAGCATGGTCAAAACCAGAAATTCTGTATGAGGGAACCGCTAGAATTAGGAGAACTAAGTTGAACATGCTTAAACAGAAATTATAAACGTTTTCTATGCTTAGTAATGAGTCTATGATTGACTTGCAGCATCGTTTCATTCTTCTTGTGAATGAAATAGAGCTGTTAGGTTATAAATGACTAACGAATAAAAGAACTCCAAAGTGTAAAGGAGCCTAGACAACAAATGAGAAATTCTTATAACCACAATAGAACAAACTAAAGACTTAGATACCTTAAGTGTGGATGAATTGTTCAGTATTCTGTTAACTAAAGAACTACACCTAAGAAGCAGACAACAAATTGCTGAAAAATCCTCCTCTCTCACATTTAAAACTACTGAATCATCAACAAGTAAGGTTGTCAAACAAAAATATAAGTCTAGGAAGATTGAAAGGGCTTCTACATGGGAACCCTCAAAGAAAATTCATGTCTCTAATTCTGAAAGGGATTCATACATGGAGATTTCTTTATTAGCCAAGAAAATTCAGAAACTTTAAAGGCTAAAAGATCATGTAAAATTGAGCCAGAAAAATTTAAAAACATTACATGTTTTAAGTTTAAAAACCTTGTCACATTAGATCTAACCGTCCCTTATTGAAACAGGAAACTGAAAAGAAAAAACAGTCTTGCAAGTCCTATTTGATGAAGAAATGTCTTTTTCAAGTGAATTAGAAAACTGTGGATATGCTTCTCTTAAGAAGAGAATCTAGCCTTAGTTGGCATAAATCAAACTGAATCTGACTCTGAGGTCAGTTCATCCAAATCTAATGAATGCAGTGATCTACTAATTGAGTTTGCAAAACTGGTTAAAAAATACTCATAATTAGAAAATAAATATGAAATCCTGATAAAAGAAAGAAATGAAAATTTTCAAAAACTAGATATAGAGAATAATCCTAGTACCCAGTGTCTAAACAAGATCTTAAGTGTACAAAGAATTTATTTGATAGAACATGTCTAGGATTTAATTATTTATCTGAAAATTCTCCAAAGAAACCAACTATGTGCTTTGTTAAATCCTCTGTTCCGAAATTCTTTGATTGCTCATTATTTGCTCTGAATTCTGATATTTCAAATGTGACTAATATTGCTACTTTGACTTATAAATCTGAAATTGCTGAAACAAAATTTGTAAAAACCTTCACTTCTTATAATGTGGAAAGTAGAGATATTGAAACTGCCTGCAATTTAAAACATTATTAATGTTCTAGTATTGATGTTCCTTTTAATTTTGTTAGATAGAGCATAGGTTTTAGTTCAGAACCTAGACAACATACATGGCATGTACCTAGGCAGAACACCAAATTTAATAGCTTAAACCAAACTGTTATAAGTCTACCTATAACCTTGAAAAGAAAAAATGAGAAGACTATATATGTTAACACACTAATCAATAGATTAGTCTCCTACTCTAAGAAGTATGAAACACTGAAGTTTTATAATGTTAATCAAATGTGGTTACCTAAATGTACATGTATGGATCCTAGATAGCGGATGTTCCCACCACATGATTGGAAATAAAGAACTGATTGGTGATTGTAAGAGTTCTAGAGGGGGGTAGAGTTACCTATGTAGACAACTCTAACGGTAAGGTGATAGATACGAGAAATTTTAAATCTGGGCAATTTGAAATTGCGAATATTTTGCATGTTAATAGCTAATGAATAATTTGATAGCATTGGTCAATTATACGATTCTGGATATGATGTTACCTTTAGTAAAGATGCATACAATGTGTTTAAGTATAGTGAATTAATTTTGAAAACATGTAGAGTGAAAAATGTTATATGTTAAATAAAGTTGAAAATGTTGATACATGCTTAATTTCTCAATCTAATTCTGCCTTTGAATGACATAGAAAATTAGCACATGCTAGCCTAGATCTAATTTCTAAACTGAAGAAACTCAATCTAATTAGTTGAATAGATCATGTTCAAAAACACTAAGTATAATTGTGAAGTGTGTGCTAGGTTTAAACAAACTAGGGCAACTTTCAAGAAAATTAATATTGTAAATTCATCTAAAAAATTAGAAAAATTACATATGGACCTATTTGGAGAAATAAGACCGTCTAGTCTAGGAGGTAAGAATTGGTGATTTGTTATTGTTGACGATTTTTCAAGATTTACTTGGGTATTTTTCTTAAAATTGATATCTAAAACATTTTCGTATTTCTTGTAATTTTAAAAACGAGTGGGAAAATAAAATGGACCTTAAGATAAAATTTTTAAGAAGCGATAATGGTGGTGAGCTCAACAATAATGATTTTTCAACCTTGTGTCAAAATTCGGAAATTGAACACAACTTTTCGTGTGCTCGAACTCCCGAACAAAACAGAGTTGTAGAACGTAAGAATAGAACTTTACAAGAAATGGCTAAATCTATGTTAATTGAACATAAATCTCGTAAATATTTATGGGTTGAAGCTGTAAATACAGTGTCACGTAATTAATAGAGTTACACTAAGGGGTATTCCTGAAAAAAACATCATATGAATTACTATTTGATAAAACCTCAAATGTTGGTTACTTTCATGTATTTGGGTGCAAATGCTTTGTACGTAATAATGATTAATCAACTTTAGGTAAATTTGATAGTAAGAATAAGGAAGGTAAATTTGTAGGCTATTCATCAAATATGAAATCTTATAGAATATTCTTGAAAGAACTAAAACTAGTAATTGAATCAATTCCTATCGTTTTCATTGATGACATTCATAAAAACCTAGAAATTGAACCAAATGAGGAAATTAACTTAGAATTTGAAAATGAAGAAGAACATTATCTTTTAAATAAGGAAGATAACTTGCTTGAAACTTTAGAACCTGAAAATTTTGATTTTATAACTTGTGATGAACATGATCCTATTGTTAAACCATCCTACATATCTAATATGCCTAAGTTTCTAAGTAAATCGAATATTTTAGGAGACGTAAATGATTCGGTTAGGACTCGTAGGTTGTTTAACTCTTTTTGTAAGCTACATGCATTTGTTTCATTAATCGAACCAAAATCGGTGAATGATGCCATAGGTTATATTAATTGGATAAATGCAATGCAAGATGTTCTCCAATTTAAGAAAAATGTGTTTGGGAATTAGTCCCACTTCCTTATGATGAAAATGTCATAGGAACTAAGTGGATTTTTAAAAACAAATTAGATGAACACGGAAATGTAGTTAAAAATAAAGCTAGATTAGTAGCTCTAAGTTATACACAAAAATATGGGATAAATTATGGTGAAACTTTTGCCTCATTAGCTAGAATGAAATCAATTAGGATGTTAATTGCTTTTTCTGCATACATTGAATTTAAGTTGTTTCAAATGAATATTAAATCTGCATTTTTAAATGATTTTATTTCTGAAAAAATTTATGTTAAGCAACTGGCTGGATTTTTGGATCATTCTAAACCTGATTATGTGTATAAATTGCTCAAAGCCCTATATGGACATATACAAGTTCCTAGAGTTTGGTATGAAAGATTGAATACATATTTGTTGACTTGTTGGTATAAAAAAAATAGTGTTGATAAGACTTTATTTGTCCAGTATGCAAATTCTGATTTAATATTTGTGCAAGTTTATGTGGATGGCATAATATATGGTAGTACCAATTCGTCCTTAATTGTGGAATTTTGTGAAATTATGGCTTCCGAACTTGAAATAAGTAATATGGGTGAACTCTCCTTTTATTTAGGCATGCAAATTAAACAGCTTAATTCCGGTATTTTTATTTCACAATCTAAGTACATTAAAGAACTTTTGAAGAAATATGATGTTTATAATGCAAAATCTATGAAAACCCCTATGCAAACTCATCTAAATTTGATAATAGATGAAAATGAAGAAAGTGTGATTGAAACACTCTATAGGAGTATGATATGTTCACTATTATATGTAACATCATCTAGGCATGATATTATGTTTGTTGTTTGCATGTGTGCTAGGTTTCAATCTAATCTAAAATTATCTCAATTAAAAGTCGTTAAACGAATACTTAGATACTTGCTTGGTATTTTGAATATTGGACTCTTTTATCATACATTTGATGATTTTGAATTTGTGGTATATGCTGATACTGATCATGATTTCTGTAAATTAGATTGAAAAATCACTAGTGGATTGTGTCACTTTTGGGACCATGGTTAGTATCGTGGTATTGTAAAAAACAAAGTACGGTAGCTCTCTCACCCGCCAAGGCAGAATATGTGTCTCTTTCTAATTGTTGCACTCAAATTCTATGGATTAAGTCTCAACTATCTGATTACAATATGCCAATTGAAACTGTAATTGTTAATTGTGATAACACAACTATCAACTTAGCAAAAAATCAAGTCTATCATTCTAGGAGTAAACACATAGAGATTAGACATCATTATGTTAGGGATCTAGATGAAAATAAAACTGTTTGTGTGAAATTGTGCCTCTTGTGAACAAATTGCTGATATTTTACGAAACATTTGGAATATGCACAGTTTATACAACTTATACATTGTTTAGGATTAATGTTGTGTCCTTAAGAACTCATTAACTGCACTATATTGTAATGTGTGCTCTTTCTTGCAATTTGCAACATTATGTATGAATGTGATCACTTCAGTTATTACTTAAACTGTTTATGTCATGGTTAATTGACATTAATTCATGTTTTCATGACTGTGTGATGTAATATGTAAGATGTAAAAGTGATTGATATATTTGTGTGATTTACTAACCACCTTCATTCCCGGGGCTTGGCGTACTCCCATTTGAGGAGCCTACGCATCTGGACTTAGGGGGAGAAATCTCTACCTGGAATAATGTTATCTTCTTAGTTGTTCATCCTTCCCCGACTTTACCTTTTCTAATTAAGGGGAGTTCACCGTCCTCTTAAGTGTGAGTGAGACCGAAACTTTTGAAGTAGTAAGTCTCGGGTGTTACAGGTACATGTTTACGATATCACAAATATTAAGGGAGAGAATGTAGAAGATCGGTAATTTTTGTGAATCGAAATAACCATATGAGTATTGGGTCTTGACTATGGCTATTGTTATTGGGTTACGTCCTTATTGGGCTACGAAGACTGTCACTTGCTGGGAGATGAGCTTGGTAATTGAACTACTTTAAATGTTATTGGGCCTGCAATAACTGCTTCTTACTGAGCCAAGAGGCGGTTAGCCCACGGTATAAATAGACATGCGTCGCTTGAGTTGGCCTCACTTTTGATTTTTACGCTTAGGGTTTACGGTTGTTACTGCTCTCTTTTTTTTTGCAATCTTGCGTTCTTGCTTGATTTCTATTGCTGTGCTTTGATAGTTTCTTTTGGTTCTTGATATTGCTAAGAGATAACTTTCTTTACGATATTCTGAAGTTGTGCAATTTCATATTCTTAAGGCTTTTCAAAAGCTACTTTGAAACTAAGGCTTGATGCCTGGTCTTTAAGCTCTTTGTTGTATAGATATGTGCTTTAGAGCTTCTGTGACGTGGTAGTGTTCTTGTGACTCTTGATAACTAACTAAATCTCACTGCATGCTTTGAATATAGTGTTCTTGGAACTGTGATTGTTGGTTTTTACTGTCTTACACCTTTAAACGTTACCCATTTTGTCACTCACTTGTGAGTACTATCTATCGGGAATAGCAAACCACATATTACTGTGTTTTTCTTAACTCTGTGGCTGCCCTATACTCACTTACTGAGTATCATTTACCACGGCTCAAGAGTTTAAGTTTAAAACACAGATTGGTTTCAGATCTAAAGGACTCTTGAATTTTTGGTTTGAGATCTTGACTCAGTATTTTCGTATCTACAATATTTTGCGTAGATCTTAGACTTCTTGTGAATCTTGATACCACGGCTTATTTTACTTATGGTTAGACTTGCTTCATTTTCATATTTTATCTTCTAATTGCCTATTGAAGTGTGTAGGAAATAAATGAGCTTAGTGTTTGTGGATATGTCAATCTCAAACTGAAACTAGGACACTTGAATCGGACTTGTTGTCCTCGTGAACAAACGGGGACGAAACTGAGCATTTCTTAACCCTTCTTTTAGTTTACTTAACTACGCTATTAATTGATTACATTATTAGCAGTGTCTGAAACTTCTGTGTTTTGGAACGTTTTTGGTTTGCTAATTAGTAATAATATCGTACGGTAAAATAGTGGATCGGCGAGATGATCGATTTTGAGATAAGAATCAGGATATGATAACACTCTAAAATCTTTGTGTTTTTATTGCATTACGAATACTAGAACTAAGAGGATTAATAAAAACAACACTTTCTTCTTGTTTGGTGCAATGAAATATGAATTGAAGAACACACAAACTTTACATGGAAACTGGGACAACCCAGAGGAAGACCACGAGGCCAAGCTGATCTTATTCTCTATAATCAAAAAGTGTTTCAGGTTACAGACAATAGGAATTGAGAGCACTCCTCTATCGAAGTCTTCTCCCCTTCGTCTTTGAAGTAAGTCTCTTATGAGCTCCTTCTTTATTTCTTTTGGCACTTCAGGCTCTTCGTGCATATCTTCCTGTAACTAGAAGAAAACCGTTTTCTTGCTGGGGTCTAAGAATGCATTTTATTTGTCTATTAGTTGAAAGAGGCGGAGAAGAAAACCGTGGTTAAGCGGTTGTTTGAATGTAATGAGCTCATCCTTTATGGTTTGTCCCACCATTCCTATTGTGTCATGGCCTAGACTGGTATTTCTATAGTTCTTACCCAACAACAAAAACACAACAAAGTGTTATAACATGATCCTTTATCTAACATTTTGAATTTTTTAAGGATAATTCTAGTTTTCATGAAATCAAGTTCAAATACCTAAGACTATGTTCTGCAACGGATCTAAGAATGCATTTTATTTATTAAAACGCGTTTTAAGTAATTTTACAGAACAGTTACCCGATTACATTCTGCATTATGCAGAATGCATTATTGCATTATGAAGAAAAACAACTAGAATGCAAAATGACCAATTTTGATTAATTTGAGATTATATAATGCATTCTTATTTTTACAATTACCATAATACCCTTAAAACACTAAATTTCATTTAAACTTTTTATTTATAATGTTTTCATACCGATAGATATAATAAAAATCGAATGACAGTAGTATTTTGATCATTATTCCCGGTACTAGGTTTACTGGTCGGAATCCGGGTTTTCTGTGTTGACCCAAAAAAAAAAATTATTTCGTATCGGTCCGAACAGAAACGGTTCCTAGACCGGTAATCTTGCCGATGTAGATAATATAGTGAGTAATGATTTGAATGCAAACAATATTGTTGTATTTTAATTTCAGTGAAATGATATTTTCATCATACTTATAACTATAAGGGTAAAAACGTATATTTTAACTGAAAATGTATTATCAATCTTAATTCATACAGAACATGATTTCATTCTATAAGTCAATATATAATTTACAGAACACCCATTCATTTTTTATCTGTGATCACATTATAAAAACACATTCTCAAATTGCATTCTAAATCTTAAAACACATACAGAACATAACCAGTGTTATGGTTCTTTTTTACATGATATTAACAATTACTGTTTTTAATCAAATTGTCAATTATATATTCTATATTAAATTTATTGTTGTTGTGGTGACAACTTATGCCGAAAATTAGATAAAACATGGAAGAATTTTTACGTGGAAAATCCTACAAAATTTGAAACAAACTACGGTGGGATGAGAAAACTCCTCAAGACGAATAAGGTTACAGGCTAATGAAAAGGATATACTGTAGCAGGAGAATACAAATCTCTAAAAGGAGTGCGAACTTAGCCAAAAGTCCCCTCTTAAATGTGAAATTGAAAGAAGATCCAATATTTATAGAATATTGTAGGGGATATTTCATTCTTCTTTCCTTCATTATTTGTTATAAGATCCACTAAAATATTGAACATTTCCTCTTAATATGCACTTGTGATAGAGGCCATCATTTTCCTTAAAAATTGTAGGTTGGTTGAATACGCCGAGACCACTATGAAACCGAGGGGCCCGATCCTATCCGAAACAGTATCTTGGACCGATTAGCTACAGAAGACTACAACTTTGCAGATTGCATGCAAAAATCTATCTCAGCCTAATACTTTTCATTTTGGGCTAGATCAAATTTTGGACTGAACCTATCTCCTAGGGGTTCCCTTCACCAACGCATCGAATTCGAATTCATTTTCAATTTAAATTGGAACTTCTTTAATTAGACGCTAGACCATAGTGAAGTTTAGGAATTAAGATTATGATTAGAAAAATAATGAAAGTTTTGACAGTTTTAGTATTTTTAATGTAGGCTAAGGATTTTAAATTATTATACTTAGTTCATTTTTAATAAACAATTGTATTATTTTTCAATGAAATAATAATTGTGGTGTAAATTATTGTTCAAGTCTTCCTTGATGACTTTGTGTTTTTGTTAAGTGCCGTTGGAGTGGGGCAAGAGCATAGCCTTTTTTAATTTATTTGTTTGGAAATTTAATATTTTAAATTTTAACTAAACAAACAATTCTATCATTTATCGAGATTATATAAATGTCAATTATGTACTTTTATATAAGAATTATAATTTTTATAGTCATTTCGGAATAATTCCTCAATCACAATTTCATAAAATAGTAAATAATAAATATTTGACTATGAGCATTTTTGGTATTTGATTGTAAGAATTAATTGTAGTGTTGTAATATGATAAATATTGTAAATTCTAACGGTTTTTTTACGATTGTGTATTAATTTAATGGAAATCGTAAATTAATTTTTATATGAGGTTTAGTGATTAGTGATTTTTATTTGGTAAATGAGTTTAATTGTTAAATAATTGTGGTATGTTTTGTTGTATATGTAATTTATTAAGTATTTTTTTATAAATGTTTTTGTATATATTTTATCTTTAGAATTGTTAGTTTGATATATTTGTGTAATTTTATAAAAGAATTTCAATATGGTTAGTGTATATGTTACTTATGACGAAAATATAATTAAATGTTTACTATTGTATAGTTTAATGAGTATTACGATATATTTATTTTTACATAATTTCTCATGTTTCTTTATGATGGTATATTAGTTTAATTGAAATCTTAAGTTAATTTTTACATGAGTTTTAGTGGTATTAGTGATGTTAAATTCTTTACATTAATTTTAGTTTTATTAAATTATTCAATTATAATCTCCAATTTAATTATAATATTAAATTTGATTGCATATTTTAGTTTCCTAATATATTTTTAATTATGAAATTTACTTTAACTTTTTTTACTAAGAGTAGTTATTTTTTGTGTATTAGTATCATTTATCAATTTTTGTTTCTCAATAATGGCACATTGCAACCCGTTGATCCAAGTCTCTAAATCTTTAAAAAAGTAACGTTTTCATATCGGATGGTATATCAGGTTAACCAGTATTTTTGTACCACGTAGTACCGGGTATTAGTGTTGGTTTAGAGTTTTTTCAAATTTGACCATAAAAAACTAATTAAATATTATGTTTTAAAAAATAAAATAATATTTGATACCGACCGGTATACCGATCGTACCGTTCATACAAGTCCGAATCGATATAGAATTCTGGACCGGTATGAAAACATTGCATAAAAGACACATTGGTCACAAACTTTTACAAGGCAATACAACTGCTCACCACATCGGATTCAAACATTTGGATAACATCTTAAGAGATATGGAAGTTACACCTAACGTAGATCGAATCCTAGATACATGGGGATTCTACGGTGTTTTGAAGTCATGTAGACTCGACTTAGACCAACATCTTTTGACGGCATTGATTATAAGACAATTTCCAACTTTGTGCGTTCGAAAACTTAATTCTCTCATCCACATCAGTTTTCTCTCTGTACATATCACTATTATTTAATTTTATAAATTACTTTTATCTCATCCACACAACAATGTCCGAACACTTATGATTTGTAACTTGTATTTTTTATATATGATTGAAATTATGTAAATATTAATTATTTGTAATGATATTCTTATTGTATAAATAACTTTTATATGTTAAATTGATAGTTGTTGTTTTTACGAGTGTGAAATATTTTATAATTATGGTTAATTTATTATTATATTTTCTAAACTAAAAGTATAATTGATTGTTAAAAACTATATAATTTATCGACTAGAACCACTAACTTGGTAACTTAAATCAAATAAAATCAACGACTAGTTGATCCGGTTTTTGTTAAGTAAAATCACAGTTAAAAATTGAATAATTGAACCAATTAAAATGTAAATTGATCATTTTGGTACCTAATACCAAGCCTAAACATCATTTCAT
This sequence comes from Utricularia reniformis, assembly GCA_009725065.1. NCBI lineage: Eukaryota > Viridiplantae > Streptophyta > Magnoliopsida > Lamiales > Lentibulariaceae > Utricularia > Utricularia reniformis. Next base: position 189,674 of record RWGZ01001140.1, on the reverse strand, counting down.
GAATCATAACATTATTGATAAAATCAAAATATTAACAAATTGTAAATATATCTATTTTAATAATTTTTTTAAAAATATAATTTTATTTATTTTGAATTTTTTTAAGAACTTAGGAAAGAGACTTCTCAAGCCTAAAATCCGTCTGTTATTTATAAAGATTAAAAATATTAAAGTTGGACACTTAGTGAGATTGGGCGTCCAACGATATTGATGGTCTAAGATGTCTCTGGAAACATATATTTTTTTCCTATAGGCCGGATAAGTAAATTTTTGAACTTTAATTTTTTGATGTGAACTTTTGAAATTCTAAGTACGAGACACTAACTTACCAACTGTTACTTTGCAATATGTATCAATAATATGGGGTCTACTTATTAACCGAACATCAATAGTGAATCGTAGAACAATTAGATCATACTCTGAGTGGTTGGAGTTCATTACTACTCGATTAGGATGGAGAACCAGCTCGTGTGATATGAATGATAGTTTTTCAAATTAGGTTCATTAGGAATATATGTGATAGATTGAATCCCCACATAAAATATTATATTGGGTTTATGTTCCTAATTTGAAACATCAATAAATGATTTGTAAACCCAATTTCACTGATTTTATTGCGGTAATGATTTGTAAAGCCAATTTAATTAATAAATGAACTCATAGATTGACTATATTTAATGATTATATTAAATTTTACAAAATATATAATTATTTAAATGGCTTGGCTTAAATGGATTGAATTGGATATTGATAAATAATCATTTTGTTTGGTGGTACGATTAAAAGTTAGTAGATGTACACTCTAATGCTTAAATCGTGATTTTTTTAACGCATACAAAATTATAACATTGTGTTGCGTTCATCGCTAAATAAACACGATTTCATCTACAACATGTACCATCATCATAATTTAAGAAATGATTAATTTACATTTACTTCTAATAATTGTAATATGATCATATTTATTTTGATATATAACGCTATATTAATATTTTAATATAAATAACGATCATAATACCATAATTTTACCAAACATATTTAAAAATCCATGATCATCGTATCTTAGCATATCTCAATTTAAAAAATTTAACCAAACAAACCTAATATGTATTCGATCTGAATTCGAATGAATCATTAGCTTTTAATTCATATCCAATTTAAATCAAATAAATTAGCTAATATTTAATAAATTTGAATCGAGAAAATTGCATAATTAGCCCCCAACTTACTATCTATGTAAAAAGCATGCCCCTTACGAAATTACAGGAATGACACATAAAGATATCAATACCGTTTATTTTTTACGCCTAACATTCTAGCAGCTTTTTTTCCGTAGGTTGAAAATCATTTAAAAACCTCTCACAAAGTACGCAAATAAGACACATTTGAAAAATAATACAAAATTGACCATTGATGTTCGAGAATTGTGTATAAAATATTAAATATTAGCAAGTTCATTAAAGTGTCAATGCTAGATGATATTAAAAATTTGATGTGTCTTATATATATTTTTGCTAAAAAAAGTGTATACTATATTTGCAATTTGCTAACTTGGAGGATATTCTATTTACACAGTTCGTAAGTTGGGAGGTCGTAGTCAAACGTCATCCAATTTGAATTCCATCAAAATTTATGTCTTGGATTGAATTACTCGAGTTATTATATCTATTAATACTCCTATTTTTTATTTTCACACGCGTTAATATTAAACACATCATTAGTTATTATATTATATAACATCTTTAATGGATCCATTTTTCTTAAAATTTAAAAGCTTGTTTTGTGTAAATTTTAAAAGCAAACATATATTTTTCTCCAATTAATAATGAATTGTAAGCAATTTGGGTTGAATACGATGTTTTCGTACTGGTGGGTGTGTCAAAAATCGAGCACTATCGGTATCGGTACCGTCTGATATTGAATTTCCGGGTCGAAACCCGAATTTTTCGAATCCACTTGAAAAGAAATATATACCGATCATACGGTACCAAAACTGTACCCCTGGTATGAAAACATTCGGTGAATAAGAATTCTTATTCCACCTCATAGCCACCTAAGCCTGGGGTCTCATCGAATTTTCTCCCCTCGTTAATTTCTCCGTTAGTTCTTGGCCCCTCCTGACACTTGCCTCCGCCCTCAGCCTCAGTCTCAGTCCCTCAGCCTCAGCCTCCGTCCCGATGCTAATTAAGTGGTGTGAGCTAGATTCAACTTGCTTTGCGACGGTAATGGTGAGAAGGGTATAGAGAGATAAAATAGAGCAAGATTTCGCCTTGACTTGCGTCAGAGGATGGCGGCGGTGGTGTACTCGTGGCTAATAGCGGCATGCATGTCAGATGATGTTAGTAAGGAGTTTAATGTTTCAATAGGGAAATCGAATTTGTTCAGGAACAGGAAAGGAGCGGGTAGCCGTGGGAAGGGGATTCTTGCTCGATGTACTCCAAATGTTTTGAGTGTTTGTGGTGGTGTTAGTTCTGGATTTAACATTGGACCTTGTGATGAGTTCCGTAGCTCTGGAAGTGGTTCTAATTTTGGATCGAGTGGTCGCAGAAGAGTGGGATTTATCCGGATTATGGCGAGTAACGGTTCGTAATTTTTCTTGTTATTGTTTGTTTACTGATTTCGGAGCTGAAAGTGCTTCGTGTTGCTTGATTTGATTTTGATTTCACTCACGAGGGGTTCGATTTCGTTTCTTAAGTTTTTTTCTTCTTCTTGAGTGATGGGTTTACAGTTCTAGCAAATTTTCGTAGATTGGTATTTATTTCTTTTCACACATAGTGCATGAATCTGATTGATTTTATTGATGAAGGCTCAAACTTTTGAATAATTTACTGTTATTCAATTTTCTATATGTGGATAAATTTGAGGCTCTGAAAGTTCTTTAAGTGCAGCAGGTGTATTATTTATTTTTCCTGGGTGGTTGTATTTTGGCTGAAAATCTTTATGCTTAATGTTTATTCATCATTTAGGCAGATATTGTTATGATAGTAATTTGGAATAAGCATGCCACATTGATTGTGAACGTATTTTTTTCGAACTTCCGTTTTGTTGTTTATGGTGCAGGAAAATATTTTTCCTCAGGCTCTACTAGATCCTTTACTATGTTGGTTTAATTTGGATTATAGGGCCAGCTGTGGCCATGCCTGTAAATCCTGTAATGGATGCTACATCCAGTAGAAAACATCCAGTTGGACAACGGCGGGTCGTAGTGACTGGTATGGGTGTCGAGACACCTCTTGGCAATGATCCAGATATATTCTACAATAACCTGCTTGAAGGAGTCAGTGGCATTACCGAGATAGAGGGATTCGATTGCTCTAACTTTCCTACCGTAAGTATACCTTATTATCTCTGTGCCATTATCTTATAAAGTTGTTTGATTTTAATGATAAAGGTTTGAATTCTAGAGAATTGCTGGGGAGATCAAGTCTTTCTCAACTGACGGTTGGATTGCTCCAAAACTTTCGAAGAGAATGGACAAATTCATTCTTTATATGCAAACAGCAGGCAAGAAGGCTTTAGTTGATGCTGGAATTACTGAAGATGTGTTAAAAGAGTTAAACAAAGCAAGATGTGGTGTCCTAATTGGCTCGGGTATGGGTGGGATGAAAGTAAGTATTTCAAGAGCATGACAAGTTATATTCTCATTTGTTTTTTATATTCAAGAATGTGCACTTTCTGAACTATAAAAAAAAGAATGCCACGGCTTTCATCCAAAATCTTTTCTTCTCTGAGGTTAAAGGGAATTCTGAACAGTTGGAATATTCTGTCTAATTTTTTAAAAAATGTTCACTATAAGTACATATATTTGCCTTGTTATAAGTTTCAGTGGTTTATCATTTCTTTTTGCGTTGACAGGTCTTTAGTGATGCAATTGAAGCTTTAAGGATCTCATACAAGAAGTTGAATCCCTTTGTTGTACCTTCCACAACGACTAACATGGGTTCTGCCCTTCTTGCCATGGATTTGGTTAGATTTTCTCATTCTGACTTATGAGATCGACGGTTATGTATTATTTTAAAAACATGGTTGTAACAGGGATGGATGGGGCCAAACTATTCAATATCCACGGCATGTGCAACCGGAAATTACTGCATACTAAATGCTGCTAATCACATAATCAGAGGTGAAGCTGTAAGTGACTTATCTTCTCATATTTTCAAATCATTTTCCTGCTTTTTTTTCCGAAAAACTGTGTAAATACCTAAAATGTACCATGTTATGTTTTACGTAATTTCCGGTTGATGCTCTTAGCATTATTTTACAGGATCTGATGCTTTGTGGTGGCTCAGATGCGACAATTATTCCAATTGGTGAATACTTGCCTTTTTTCATGACTTCACTTGGTCCTCTTGGCTCTAAACTGTGTCTACTTGTTGTAAATCTTATTGCAGCATTAGGAGGCTTTATTGCATGTCGAGCCTTGTCACAAAGAAATAATGATCCTACAAAAGCTTCATGTCCCTGGGATAGTGTAAATATTCACTTTTTTCAAATGATTGTCCCTCCATATTAAGTCACGCTACGCTCTCATAATATTGTATTCGTTACTCATTTCCTTATTTAAAAGAGTCGTGACGGATTTGTTATGGGAGAAGGAGCCGGTGTTCTGTTACTAGAGGAACTTGAACATGCTAAGGTGCCCTTGCATTTTAAGTCATCTTGATGATCATTATATTTCTAGGAATAAATATCGTCTTCTTTTGTGTTTGAGCAGAAGCGTGGTGCCACTATCTACGCCGAGTTCCTCGGTGGGAGTTTCACTTGTGATGCACATCACATGACTGAGCCTCATCCGGAAGGTTTTACTACGGTTTTTCTAAATTTTATGTCGTTCACTCATAACATTTGTGCAATGCTGATCATTAGGAACTGGTATCATTCTGTGCTTGGAGAAGGCTCTGTCTCTATCAGGAGTATCTAGAGAAGATGTGAATTACATAAATGCGCATGCAACGTCTACTCAAGCCGGAGATATTAAGGAATATCGAGCTCTTATGCATTGCTTCGGAGAGAATCCCGGGGTCTCAACTTGAACATCCCTATCTCTATTTCATACCTTTGTTCATATTGAGAATTTTTTTGCTTCTACTAATGCAGCTGAAAGTGAATTCCACAAAATCCATGACCGGACACCTTCTCGGAGCTGCCGGTGCAGTGGAGGCTATTGCAACTGTGCAGGTATCTTTAACTAGAAGCTCAGGTACTTAACATCAATTACTGAAATAAACCCGTATCCCCTCGTCTTGAAGGCGATCAGGGCAGGCTGGATTCACCCCAATATAAATCTTGAAAACCCCGACGAAGGCGTGGTAAGCTTCACAATCTCACATCCTTATGTTTTTTTTGTTCCTTCAATCACATATATGCACTAAAATTTGTTCTACATTCCTCCATTACATTTATAACCATGGTTAACCGCTTCAAGAGGATAATCGTATTTGACCACTCTTGCCTCTTATTTGTAACCATTCTAACGAAACGCTTTGAATTTCCCGAAGACACGGATAGTATTTTTGAAGATTCTTTCATTTGTGTGGTATGTGTTAAACTGATGATGAGTGATGAATGAGTCAGGATACAAAAGTGCTAGTTGGGAAGAGAAAAGAGAGACAAGATATCAAAGTGGGATTGTCAAATTCATTCGGCTTCGGTGGTCATAACTCATCCATCTTATTCGCTCCGTACAAGTAGTGTCTCGTTCGAATTAAAGATCGAGGTAAACAAACACCTTTGTAGTTCGTAGCCATATATTTATATATTAAAGGTCAATGATGAAACATGTAAATGGGCTGGTTGTCTGAGCTGAGCAGCTGATATATTTCATCATTTCAGTGCCCCTTTCAGGTAATAATTGCAATTTTGACATCATTTTCTGGTGTACTATGAAAGTTTAAGCAATGTTTTCATATCTAATACATCTGCATAGTTATTATAATTTAAATATTTTATTATTATTATTTGAATTATGTAGATCCCATCCAATAATATTATATATGATAATACATCTGCAATGTTCCCATTTTTTAAATAGTGTAAAGACGATATCTTTAAAATTTATAAATTGCATGCAAATTCTTGAAATTGATATAATGTGTATTACTAATTCTTCAATTTTTAAAGTTTTAGAATTATGTGATTTTAAAGTTTCAAAACCGTTTATACTTGATTTTAACTCTTGTTCATTTTTAAATATTATCTATAATTTGTAGTTGATTCTTTAATCTTAAAAAATGTAATGACTATGTTACTAAACTTTGAAAAATAAAAATGTAATATATGATTTGTTAAAATCAATCGATGATCATTTTAAAATGATTTTGAAACTTTAGATATTATATGTACATTCTCTCCATTTTATATATATGGAGAAATCATATTAGGTTATTTTAAACATTCTGGCTCTCTATATTTTTCAAAAATATAGATTTTATTTTTGAAGAATGAAATGAATGATATAAAAAAATTGGGTTAAGGATGGCATCATGCATGGTTTTAAAAAATCTGTCCAACCGGCGTGAATCGCTCACCTTTCCGGTCCGATTCAAAATGGTTGACATGTTATTTTAAAAACCGGTGTGGCTCTCTTAAAAACCCGATCGGACCGATTTTTTTCACTTAAAAATCGATTATAAAATCGGTTTACATTGACAATTAGGGTTAATATTGAACTAAAAGTAATTTTTTGAGCTTTGACTCTACCTTTCCATTTTTTAATAAAGATATTAATTATGAAAATAGTTTGATGAATTTTTCTTATTTTATTTTATATTTTTTTAATTATTGAACTCGAACTTTCGATATCTATAACGGTAGGTCTTAAATTCCAAAAATTAAGTGTAAATTTTGGTTTGTATCAAACTTTTTTTATATGATGTAATTATTCTTTTAAAAATTTATTTAGAGTTTTTTATAAATAAAATATTTTTAAAATATTTTTATTTATTTATTAATATTATTATTAATTTTTCTATCAAATCGTTCAAATTGATTCTACCATCCAATCCGATCAGTAGAAAATATTTCCAATCTGCCTATTCGATTGGTTTTTAAAACCATGGCTCCCACGTCATTCAAGATATCTAATCTTATAAAATTATAACGTATATTTTCGTAGTCATTTCAAATCGAGATAATCAAATCGGGGTTTATTCCCTAACTAACCCAAATTTTAATTTCCATTCCCAAATTAACATATTTTTTAAGTCTTTACTCAAACCAACATATTTGTTACTTTAACAGGTTGCGGGTTAAATAAAGAAAAAATTATACCCACAAATTACTCGAGTCGGTTGCAATGTATATACCAATCCGGATCGATATGTCTGGTATACCAGCCGATAAAAAATTATTTTTTAAAAAATTTAAAATTTAAAAAAATATATATTTTTTATTTTTCCCGGTCAACCCAGATACGCGATACCGGATGGTACCGATCAAAATACCGGTGCCTTCTGGTTTTTGGCGTACCCACCAGTATATCACTCGGTTGGTTAAGTTTTCAATTGATTCAAGGAAGTCATACCAGTCGTTACCGGTCATTACCGGTATGAGGGGTTTTTTGGATATACCATTGATATATAAGTGATATATCTGAATATCGGTGTATCACTCATTATCGATATTTACCGATATCACCGGTATATCGGATGGTATACCACCTATACGACTTCCATGGTCAGATGTCATTTTTTACCGAAACGAATCAAACTCATATCAAATTCAAATTCCCAACGAACAAGACATTTGAACATTTTATTAATTCGATGTTTGTGTATAAAAATGAAAATTAGTAATACGACATTGTATAGGAGGTTAATTGTGTTAGTTTGATTAAAGAATTAAAAAGTGTGTTAGTTTGGGTAAACAAATTAAAATTTGGGTCAGTTAGGAAATAAACCGATCAAATCAGAGTCATGTAAAGAACTTGTAACCCTAAATTGCAAATCGGTTCCTCCAAGTGAACGACGAATTATTGGGAAATAGTCGATGGATCAACTTGAAGCCTTCTACTCTCCCGCTATGTGGCATTGACTCGTCCGACCGACTGGGTGTGACTCAACTCGACACGACTCGGCAAGAGTATAAGAGTCGGATTTTCGACTCGACTTGAATTATTAAATATAATAATATTAAATAAAAACAAATTTAAAAAGTAATTGTTAGAAGTTGTAGAAAGTTGAATGAACTCCAAGTTTAAAACTACAAATATTTATTAATTTATTATATAAGATTCTACCATCTAAAAAAAAATCACTTTTTGGTCTATCGTCGATTGCATAAATAATTCACAAATATATCAACAACATAAGAAAGTCGTGAAAGCACATAAAATATGCAATGTTTGAATGCTGGCTCAGACCACATGTACCGTTCTGGGCCGGTACATCGGTAAACCATATGTACCGCAAGTATACCGGTCCTCTTGCAATTTTGATAGATTTTGCCCGGGCGGAAGGCAGTTTTGTTCCCCAAAGTTTGGATAATTTGACAATTTTGGTCCCCAAAGTTTCCAATTTTGGCAAAACCAGCCCCCAAAGTTTCATGTATGCAAAACCGATCCCCAAAGTTTGCGAATTTTGGCAAAACCAGTCCCCAAAGTTGCCAAATCATCAAAATTTTGGGGACTGTTTTTGCCACTGAAACTTTGGGGATCAAAATTGCCAAATTATCCAAACTTTGGGGACCCAAGTCGCCATTTTCTCGATTTTGCCCATATGTTAAAATCAGGGTGATGTTTGCCCACGGCCCCCCAACTTACGGGGTGTGTAAAGGACATGCCCTCCAAATTACAATATTGCAAATATGGTACACTTTTTGATAAAAAATATGCATTTATAGCCCTCCAACTTTAATTAAATGCAAATAAGACATCTCAAGTTTTCAATACCGTTTATGATTGACACTTTAATGAACTCGTAAATTTTTAATATTTCATGCACAATTGTCGAACATAAAGGGTAATTTTTGTATAATTTTTCAAACGGGTCCTATTTTCGACAATTGTAATGAGTTTTCAAATGGTTTTTAACTTACGGAAAACTGGGTGCTAAATGTCAGGGGTAAAAAACAAACGATATTGATAACTTTAGGTGTCATTCTTGCAATTTTGTAAGTTGGAGGACATGGCCTTTACACAGCTCGTAAGTTGGGGGGTTAATTATGCAATTTTCTCGTTAAAATCATAAAGACTTTAAAGTCTTAAATATAATTCTCCTAGTATCCATCTTAAAAAGTAACATAACAACATCAAAATCTCAAATGTCAATATCTGAAATCTCAAACAGAAAACAAGTTTCATTTTCATCCATCCAATCAATCATCAAAATGAACTAAGATAAACAATGATCGAAAATCATAATGTACTTCCAAAAATTTTTAATCATCTTTATCTTCCATATTGACATGAACATCGGTTGAAGATCTTCCATTAGTCACTACAATGATAATTGTCTTTTAGATGGAGAAAAACGAATATAAAAACTAAAAAGTAAAACTTACTAGTTGGAGTAAGATCAGGAACCAAAGTTTCATCATATAGCATGGTTGTTAATTCTTCATTATCCAAAAATGGATCACCTTCATCTTGAACTACCCATTCTTTAATTTCAAGAGTGATTTCCCAATCAATTGGATCAAAAAAAGTATTTTTCATACTCCATCTATAAAATTAAAGTACTAACACTAGTCATACCAAACTTATCGATTAAAAGTATAAAATTATAAATATACATTTATTTCAATTTCAAGTTGTAGTGAATAAACACAAGATCGCAAAGACGTTGAGATTCCAATTTATTTCTTTTATTGGCGTGTATTCTTTCTAATACACTCCAATTTCGCTCACATCCAGATGAACTACATGTTTGCCTAAGAACTCGAATGGGCAATGATTGTAGATGTGGGGCAGAGTATCCAAAAACTCCCCACCAATGAACTGAAACAAATTGAATTTTATATACAAAAACTACAACAATATGATATTAATAAGTAAAAAATTATATCAAAATGTAATACTTGGATGATGTACACTTGACATTTTTAATGCCATGTCATTTCCGAAACACCCAACTCTCCCACGAAAAGTCATCATCTCTTCCGTCATTTTATATTTATTAGATCCTCATTTTAATTCTATCACCTCTAGAATTCCTTCCTGTACATCAACCTTACCTCGTAAGGTGTCGATAGCATAATGATATCTTGGATTTAGCCAATAAGCCGTAGCATGCTGCAATTGCTTCTTTAGTTGTCTATCCCATATTCTTTCACAATGTGTGTGTAAGTCGAGTATTTCTCTTTTGAATTGTTGAATAAAAATTTCATCTCATTACGAGCTTTCTTCATTTCACCATAAATAAATCCCGGAGATGGAGTTTTATCACCATCTGCAATTCGCAAAACTCTAAGCAAAGGCTGCATAACTTTCACAATTATCTCAGCTTTCTCCCCAAAATCTCGTTCCCAAATAATATTTACAAATTCTTGTGTCTTTTTCTCCTTGAATAACTGCGATGAAGTAAATTCTCTATTCGTAATTAAAGCCTGCAGATCATGCTTATGTACACAAACACTCTTCAATGATATAAAAGAAGTGGCAAATGAAATAGATCCTGGACGAACTATCTCACTCCAACCCGACCGCTTCCTCAGTCATGCTAACTAAAACAAATGATTATAGACAAATTTTGAGATTTCTAGAGCTTTCTTTACTACTTCAGCAACATGAGGAAGATCGATAATATCTTTTAACATAAGATTTAAGTAATGAGTAGCACATGGTGACCAACTAATGTTTGGATACTTTTCATTGATCAACTGTCTCGCTGCTCTAAAATTTCCTGCATTGTCAGTGACAATGTGAACAACATTTTCGACACCAACCCACTCAATGCATTCCTCAAACATCTTGCACAACAATTCAACATTTCTAATTTTATCTGATGCGTCAATAGACTTCCAAAATATTACACCTCTTGGACAATACACTGCAAAATTTATTAAAACTCGATGAGATGTGCTAGTCCACCCATAAGCCATGATGGTACAACCATAATCAATCCAATCTCTTCTCATTGATTCCACCCAACTCTCAACTTCTACCCTTGTATCCCGTAACAAAGAAACACGCAAAGCATGATATTTTGGCACATGAAATCCAGGTCCACATGCATAGCTTTTTCAAACATCGTCTTAAAATACTGTGAATTACATGCATTAAATGGAATGCATGCATCATAAAAAAACTTAGTTATCTCCATGTGTGCTCTTAAGATAGCCTCCTTACCTGCCAAACAACCTATCAAGTTCTGTTGAATAATCTTCTTTCATTTCTTGTTCAACTTCTCGGTTTGCTTTTCTATTTCTTCAAATGGAATGCCATTAAATTCCTCTTCTTCACTATTAAGTAACAACTTAGATTCTTTCTTATTTCGGATTCTCTTAGCAGCACGTTTTGTTTGGATAGAATTTCTTATCTATTGCCTAATTGCTTCAGTTACACCTAAACATTGTCGTACATCACCAGTCTTACCTATTAGATGCTCTTTCATTCGTGTGATACCCCCCATGAACCTCATGTAAACAATGTTTGCATTTCAAATGATTTGGTCCAAGTTTCTCTATATACTCCCATGCAACTTCTTTTAAATTTAAAGATGTTTGTGGCTGTACAGATGCAGTTGATGAACTCATGGCAGCTTCAGAATTGGAGTCCACCATATTAGTCTGTTACATTTTAGATCCAAAAAAATAAACCCAATATATATGAATTAATCTCACAAAAATGATATAGCAACACAATATAAATGAATTAACCACACAATATATATAGACATAACAAAAAAATATGAGCTTTACATCCGGACAAGAACTTTAAAACAAAAATAAAAATAGCGAAACCAATCAATACCGATAAGTTTTGTAGCACATACCGCTTTATATAATGAAACCAACAACAAATCATTCTTAGGCATGGAAAACAGTACATACCGATTTTTAGTAGTAAGAAAAAATCTTCCTCCCTTAAATTTTAAGTTAAAAAAACAGTACATTTGCACATACAAAAAAACCCAAGCAATATCATAATTGCAAAAAATAAAGCACATTCAAGGCATGGAAAACTTGCAAAGAAGATGGAGGTTTGGTACCGTTTCGAAGGCGATAAGATCAGGACCAGCGTCTGCACGAACTTGAACTCGTCTCCGGTGAAAATTTTTGAGCTTCTAGTCGGGGAGTTTTGCGCAAAATACCACCGATCCTGAACAGTGCCGGAAATTTACCACCATTCGCGTTAGCCAATCGCGAATTGCATTTTTTACGTAATTCACGATTGACTAACGCGAGTCGCGTTAGCCAAAATAAAATTTTAAAAAAATATATTTTTTTTGTAATCGCGATAGCCTAAATGGACCGCCAAAAGGAGGTCGATTTAGGCTATCGCGAATTGAGGCTTGCGAAACTGCCTCAGCCCTTATTTCTTACTCGCGATAGCCTAACGTGATTCGCGTTAGCCTAACGCGAGCAGAAAGAAGGTCGCGTTAGGCTAACGCGAATTGAACCTTATTAGTCTGCCCATTTCTTTCTTTCTTTCTTTTCTCCTGCGCGCAAAACCTAATTCTCTTCTCCGAATCGCGAATCGTAAGCCCCAAACACGACTTCCTCCCGACAAACGTTTTCCGGTTACTCCCGCACGGGCATTCGACCAAACAACTTAGGAGTTTTCGATTTAACGCATCCTACTGTCGAAGGTATGTATTTTGGCCATATTTCGGTTTTTGTTAGAGCAAAGTTTTGATTTTGTTACGATAATTTGTTATGATTCGATTATTAGTTACGATAGTTTTTGCGATAATTTGATTATTTGTTACGATAGTATTTACGATAGTTTTGATGTTTATTGTGAAAATATGATTTTTTTCGATAGTAGTTGCGGTGATTTAATTACTTATTGATAATTGTTGTGGTGATTTGATTATATATGATTTTAGTTTCGACTAATTGATTAGTTTTGATGTTTATTGTGAAAATATGATTTTTTTCGATAGTTGCGGTGATTTAATTACTTATTGATAATTGTTGTGGTGATTTGATTATATATGATTTTAGTTTCGACTAATTGATTAGTTGTGATGTTTATTGTGAAAATATGATTTTTTTCGATAGTTGCGGTGATTTGATTATTTGTTCATATTTGTTGTGATGATTTGATTATATATGATTTTTGTATAGTTTTAAAATGACACATCATACCCAACAACCCATCGATTCGAGTGTGTTGACCCTTCAAGAGCGACATTTAAGTCAACGCGTTTTAAGCGGTGATAAAACGCTCCGGCATTTAATATTCAAGCATTGGGATGGAACCTTACGAGATTTACAAGTTACACGTAATGTTGCCCAAGTTTTAGATCGATGGGGCTTTTACGGTGTATTTAAGACATGCAAACTACAATTGGACCAACATTTATTGACTGCGTTGATTGAGCGATGGCGGCCAGAAACGCATTCTTTTTTCCTACCTTCTGGTGAAGTAAGTTTCATTTTTGTTTTGTATACCGTTTACAATTAATGAATTTGTTATATTACTTATACGACTTTGCAGGNTTAACAGGTTGCAGGTTAAACAAAGAAAAAATTATACCCACAAATTACTCGAGTCAGTTGCAATGTATATACCGGTCCGGACCGGTATGTTCGGTTACCGACCGATAAAAAATTATTTTTAAAAAATTTAAAATTTAAAAAATATATTTTTTTTATTTTTCCGGGTCAACCCAGATACCCGATACCGGGTGGTATCGGTTAAAATACCGGTGCCTCATGGTTTTTGGCGTACCCACCGATATATCACTCGGTTGGTTAAGTTTTCAGTTGATACAAGGAAGTCATACAGGTCGTTACCGGTCATTACCGGTATGAGGGGTTTTTTGGATATACCATTGATATATTAGTGATATATCTGAATATCGGTATACCGCTCATGATCGATATTTACCGGTATCACCGGTATATCGGATGATATACCACCAATATGACTTCCATGGTCAGATGTCATTTTTTACCGAAACGAATCAAACTCATATCAAATTCAAATTCCCAACGAACAAGACATTTGAACATTTTATTAATTCGATGTTTGTGTATAAAAATGAAAACTAGTAATACAACATTGTATAGGAGGTTAATTGTGTTAGTTTGGGTAAACAAATTAAAATTTGGGTTAGTTAGGAAATAAACCGATCAAATCAGAGTCATGTGAATTACTTGCAACCCTAAATTGCAAATCGGTTCCTCCAAGTGAATGACGAATTATTGGGAAAAAGTTGATGGATCAACTTGAAGCCTTCTACTCTCCCGCTATGCTGCACCGACTCGTCCGACCGGCTCGGTGCGACTCGACTCGACACGACTCGACTCGACACGACTCGGCAAGAGTACAAGAGTCGGATTTTCGACTCGACTCGAATTATTAAATATAATAATATTAAATAAAAACAAATTTTAAAAGTAATTGTTAGAATTTGTAGAAAGTTGAATGAACTCCAAGTTTAAAATTACAAATATTTATCAATTTATTATATAAGATTCTACCATCTCCCAAAAAAACCACTTTTTGGTCCATCGTCAATTGCGTAAATAATTTACAAATATATCGACAATATAAGAAAATCGTGAAAGTACATAAAATATGCAATGTTTGAATACCGACTCAGACCACATGTACCGTTCTAGGTGGTACATTGATAAACCGTCTGTACCGCAAGTATACCGCTCCTCTTGCAATTTTGATAGATTTTGCCCATATGTTAAAATCATAAAGACTTTAAAGTCTTAAATATAAGTATGCTAGTATCCATTTTAAAAAGTAACATAATTCTATCATTAATATTATAACAACATCAGAATCTCAAATGTCAATATATGAAATCTCAAACAGAAAACAAGTTTCATTTTCATCCATCCAAATCAATCATCAAAATGAACTAAGATAAACAATGACCGAAAATTATAATGTACTTCCAAATATTTTTAATCATCTTTATCTTTCATATTGACATGAACATCGGTTGAAGATCTTCCATTAGTCACTACAATGATAATTGTCTTTTAGATGGAGAAAAACGAATATAAAAACTAAAAAGTAAAACTTACTAGTTGGAGTAAAATGAGGAACCAAAGTTTCATCATATAGCATGGTTGTTAATTCTTCATTATCCAAAAATGGATAACCTTCATCTTGAACTACAAATTCTTTAATTTCAAGAGTGCTTTCCCAATCAATTGGATCAAAAAAAGTATTTTTCATACTCCATCTATAAAATTAAAATACTAACACTAGTCATACCAAACTTATCGATTTAAAGTATAAAACTATAAATATACATTTCTTTCAATTTCAAGTTGTAGTGAATAAACACAAGATCGCAAAGACGTTAAGATTCCAATTTATTTCTTTTATTGGTGTGTATTCTTTCTAATACACTCCAATTTCGCTCACATCCGGATGAACTATTTGTTTGCCCAAGAACTCGAATGACCAATGATTGTAGATGTGGGGCAGAGTATCCAAAGACTCCCCACCAATGAATTGAAACAAATTAAATTTTATATACAAAAACTACAACAATATGGTATCAATAAGTAAAAAATTATATCAAAATGTAATACCTGGATGATGTACATTTGAAAATTTTAATGCCATATCATTTCCGAACCCCAACTCTCCCACGAAAAGTCATCATCTCTTCCGTCATTTTATATTTATTAGATCCTCCTTTTAATTCTATCACCTCTAGAATTCCTTCCTGTACATCAACCTTATCTCGTAAGGTGTCGATAGCATAATGATATCTTGGATTTAGCCAATAAGCCGCAGCATGCAATTGCTTCTTTAGTTGTCAATCCCATCTTCTTTTTACAATGTGTGTGTAACTCGAGTATTTCTCTTTTGAATTGTTGAATACAGATTTCATCTCATCACGATCTTTCTTCATTTCATCATAAATAAATCCCAGAGATGGAGTTTTATCACCATCTGCAATTCGCAAAACTCTAAGCAAAGACTGCATAAATTTCACAATTATCTCAGCTTTCTCCCCAAAATCTCGTTCCCAAATAATATTTACAAAATCTTGTGTCTTTTTCTCCTTGAATAACTGCGATGAAGTAAATTCTCTATTCGTAATTAAAGCCTGCAAATCATGCTTATGTATACAAACACTCTTCAATGATATAAAAGAAGTGGCAAATTGAGTAGATCATGGACGAACTATCTCACTCCAACCCGGCCGCTTCCTCAGCCATGCTAACCAAAACAAATGATTATAAACAAATTTTGAGATTTCTAGAGCTTTTTTTACTACTTCAGTAACATGAGGAAGGTCGACAATATCTTTTAACATAAGATTTAAGCAATGAGTAGCACATGGTGACCAACTAATGTGTGAATACTTTTCATTGATCAACTGTCCCGTTCCTCTAAAATTTCCTGCATTGTCAATGACAATATGAACAACCTTTTCGACACCAACCCACTCAATGCATTCCTCAAACATCTTGCACAACAATTCAGCATTTCTGATTTTATCTGATGCGTCAATAGACTTCCAAAATATTACACCTCTTGGACAATACACTACAAAATTTATTAAAACTCGATGAGATGTACTAGTCCACCCATAAGCCATGATGGTACAACCATAATCAATCCAATCCCTTCTCATTGATTCCACCCAACTCTCAACTCCTGCCCTTATATCCCGCAACAAAGGAACACGTAAAATATGATATTTTGGCACATGAAATCCAAGTCCACATGCAATAGTTTTTTCACACATTGTCTTAAAATACTATAAATTACATGTATTAAATGAAATGCATGCATCATAAAAAAACTTAGCTATCTCCATGTGTGCTATTAAGATAGCCTCCTTACCTGTCAAACAACCTATAAAGTTCTGTTGAATAATATTCTTTCATTTCTTGTTCAACTTCTCGGTTTGCTTTTCTATTTCTTCAAATGGAATGCCATTAAATTCCTCTTCTTCACTATTACGTAACAACTTAGATTCTTTCTTATTTCGGATTCTCTTAGCAGCACGTTTTGTTTGGATAGAATTTTTTATCTCTTGCCTAATTGCTTCAGTTACACCTAAACATTGTCGTACATCACCAGTCTTACCTATTAGATGCTCTTTCATTCGTGTGATACCCCCCACGAACCTCATGTAAACAATGTTTGTATTTCAAATGATTTGGTCAAAGTTTCTCTACATGCTCCCATGCAACTTCTTTTAAATTTAAAGATGTTTGTGGCTGTATAGATGCAGTTGATGAACTCATGGCAGCTTCAGAATTGGAGTTCACCATATTAGTCTGTTACATTTTAGATCCAAAAAAATAAACAACTCAATATATATGAATTAATCTCACAAAAATGATATAGCCGCACAATATAAATGAATTAACCACACAATATATATAGACATAACAAAAAAATATGAGCTTTACATCCCGACAAGAACTTTGAAACAAAAATAAAAATAGCGAAACCAATCAATACCGATAAGTTTTGTAGCACATGCCGCCTTTATAATGAAACCAACAACAAATCATTCTTAGGCATGGAAAACAGTACATACCAATTTTTAGTAGTAAGAAAAAATCATCCTCCCTTAAATTTTAAGTTAAAAAAACAGTACATCTCCACATACAAAAAAACCCAAGCAATATCATAATTGCAAAAAACAAAGCACATTCAAGGCATGGAAAAGTTGCAAAGAAGATGGAGGTTTGGTACCGTTTCGAAGGCGATAAGATCGGGACCAGTGTCTGCACGAACTTGAACTCGTCTCCGGGGAAAATTTTTGAGCTTCTAGTCGGTTTGGTATCGCTTCGAAGACGATAAGATCGGGACCAACGTATGCAAGAATTTCAACTCGTCTCTGGTGAAAATGTTTGAGGAATTCTAGATCCATAGCATCTCCATAATCACCATAGCCGTGGAGCGCAGGAAGTGAATTTGTGGATTGTTATTTTTAACCCTAATTCCCAATAAATACCCTTAATTGTTTATTTAATGGATTATTTTTGGGTAAACCCGTTAACCCGATTGATCCGACCCGTGAACCCGTACAAACGAAATTTCGTCAATTTTGGCCCAAATTTCAATCCAGATTAAAACATTGATTTATCTTGTGTTATTCTCCGGCGGAGTTATTTCAGCACATTTTTTATATTTGATGGATTTGGATGATTGTGGAAGTCGTAGAGACGCCTGTGTTATTGGAAATCGCGAAAACCCTCTGATTTCCTCTTTTCCCCAAGGCCTTTAAATTCTCTGAAATTAGGGTGAAGTATCCCTCTTCATTCAGATCCTAACTAGTCGGACGATATCTTGATCTGGAAGATTCAAATGGATGAAAAGGATTCCGAATTAACATACATTGATTCGATTGAAGGTTCCATTAAACAAGAGTCAATCAGCGATGAAGACTATGTTAGCAGAGGTAAAATGGTTATTGATTCCTCTGATAATCCTTTCTTTTTACAAGAAATGATTTACTCTTTACAGAATAACCAGACAAAGTTTTACAATGGTGAGTCTTCAAAACTCACTGACTTTTGCACCTCTTTATCCTTAATCTGTGAAATATGTGGAGATGAGAAACCCCATAAAGATTTATTTACCAAATCAGTTTGTAATCATTCATACTGCTCTGATTGCATATCAAACTATATAGCTTCAAAGTTGCAGGAAAATATGACAACTATAACATGTCCTGTTTCGGGGTGTTTTGCTGCAATGGAGCCGCATCATTGTCGTTCTGTTTTGCCTATAAATGTGTTTGATAGATGGAATGATGCTTTGTTTGAGAGTGTGATTCTTGGATCATGTAGATTTTATTGTCCTTATAAGGATTGTTGTGGTGTTTTAGTTGATGAAAGGAGATTGAAGGATGAGTTTATAATTGAATCAGAGTGCCCTCATTGCAATAGGCTTTTCTGTGCTGAATGTATGGTTCCTTGGCATTCTGGAATTGCTTGTTTTGAGTTTCAGATATTGAATCATGTTTGATAAATATGTTTGTTCTTTGATGTTACAGCATGGCTTTCTATAATGCATTGGATGATAATAAATCATCACTAAAAAATTATTATTTCAATGATAAATTATCCTTTAAAAAGATACAAAACCAGAATGTTCTAAATTTGGTATACCATAAATCTCATGTTGAAAGCTGACCATTGTAATGTACATAATTTATCACAAAAAACATTTTATTTTTACCCTTTACTTAAATTTCTAAAGTAAATTTTCTATTCAAATAGTGGGATATTTAAGAGACAAATGGAATATGTATGCGTCATTTGTATGCTATCTCTATTATGCTGGTGCCCTTGACATTACTTCAACATCTCTTTTGGGCAGATCAATTTTTTTGAATGAGTTTAGGTTTAGGGTAAATGTAATTAAATTCAAACATTAGTCGGTCTCATATGCCTTGAGTTTTTTTCAGCAGATGAGATACACAAGATAACACAATCATGTTATATTACAATTACTTCTCTTAGAGAGTTGTGTACTCATGTGATTGGTATGTTAAATAAGTATTTTAATATTTTAAAAAAATCAAATTTATACCGTATGAAATTTCAGCATTGTGATACCACTAAACTATAATGAATATGATAGTGATTCCATTTTATTTTGGTTTTGTCATACATGTGGAAAGGTAATTTGACAAGAGATAATTTATATAGAGGTAGGAGTCACATGAAGTTGTCAAGTTGTGTCTCAACGTCATCTGGCGCAACGGCTGTGAGTAAGTTGTGTATATCTTGAAGAGAATACTCAGATTTAAGAATAGACTCAACATGTGAATGCGCTTCAACAATATTTGTCCTGCAAATAATTAATAAACCAACCCACTATCACAAACACATATATATATTGGAGTTTCTTTGTGTAAAGCCATTGTTGCTTCTACGGTTTCGGTTGATAGGTGATGCAAAGAACCAGTTATTCGGTGACATTGCCCGTACAATGAGGATTGTACCCAAAACCCGACAAACTAGGTCTCGGACTTCAACATAATTGGGTCTCGGTCTCAGTTATTTGGTCGGATCTAGATTTATCATACTTTTCATATTCTCCTACTTGTTCTAACCAAGAAGCAATCACCACAATGAAGACCTAACCTGGTTGGGTCATGTGGGTAATATGTATTTAGATGGGTCAGTCGGGTCTAGACTAGACACGATCCATGCACGAACCTTGGTTGATACGACAATAATTCTAACATCTAACCACTAACCAACCTATTCAGAAAAAAAGTAAACGGAGGAGGGAAGGAGAAAGGTAGCTTACTTGATTGGCTTGAACAATGTAGCCCTTGTTGCAGGGCTCTGAAGATAAAGCTTCATTTTGAGAGTCACTCCCGGTAGCTCTTGTTGTATAGCGGTACGCACCTGTACAAATTTACCAGTGTTACGTTAAAACGGCTTTAGAACTCCACTTCAAGAGGACTGTACAAGAACATACCTTCTCTACGATTTCGGCTATCTTTTCGGGTGATGCGAAAGCGTGATCTTTAACGGACTTACTGATACTGGGATCCGTCTTTTGGTTTTGTGCGGCTAAGTATAGTGTTTGTTTCACGGCAGTTACCTTTATAAAGAGATGAATCTTGAACAAAAAAACAACTAATAGTTTTGAGGATGAGTTTAGTAAAGGGACCTTTGTTACGAAGGAAAGCATTGGTTCCACAATGAGCTTAGTTATTGACATTATGAACTCCTCACAGGTAGCCCTGAGGCTTTTCTCCAATTCCTGCAATGAATTGATTGATTCATAAGAAGCAGTATGCTTTCAACGTCACGGAAAGGAATCGGAGAACAGATTCTTCGAGAAGGTATATTTATTTTACCTTCTTGGCATCTATTTGGCTTTCGAGAACACGTGGAGACAGTGTTCTTGCTAATGAAGTTGATCTTGTCCATTCAAATACCGAAGCTTGACCACGAAGAATCCGTCTCAGATGAACCTGCAAAAGTTGAGGAATCATAGACTACGCAAGTTTGAAAAATACAAGAATATTAACACTAGAATCATTACCAATAAATGAGAGAAGTCTAGCTCCTTGTGTGTTACTGAGAATTCTATAGCGAATGGTGCAATCTGAATATTGGATACAAAAAAAGCAATGTTTTTCAGTGTTATTTAGAAGTGAATATTGAAGATAAAAATCACCTGCTCTCTGAGGATGAGCAGAAACTTAATGAGGAATAGTTGAGAATCAATTGCAGAAGATCTATTTGCAATCTGTTTGCTAGCTTTCTGTGAGATCAGATCACGTAATCAATAAATCGCTGAAATTGTTGTCTAGATGGCAAATCCCTTAAGGTTCAATCAAAACTCATCTTCCAGTGCAATCTTTGAATTTGAAAAGGGAATTTGCTCCTTATTTCTAAGAAAAGAAAACATGATAGCTAAAATCGGTCACCTGAATGGATGATGAGCAAACTTCAACGGCCTCCTGAGCCAAACCGGTAAAAACTGCAGGTTCTAGGCAACGGTATAGTTTCGATAGACATGAAATTGTTTTCTCCAATGGAGGGTACCATGTTCTAGAAAGATCCTGGTTTCCACTCTACGGAATACATGAAATATAAATAACCAAAAAACAGTTAAAAGTAGGGGTGTTCATTCGGCAAATATTGAACCGAACCAAACTCTACCGAATTTTAAATATTGATTACCGAACAAATAAAAAAATTAGCTACCAAATACCGAACCGAATTTTGCCTGTTCAGTTTGGTAATACCGATTTTTTTAGGTTCAATTTCGGTATATATCGAATTTTCCACAATCAAATTAAATAAAATAACAAATTAACCATATTAATATATTTAATTATATAATTGAATACAAAAATATTATTTTTAAACTAAATAAAAGGTTAAATTAGTTACCGAATTCTTTTACCGAACCGAAAACCGAAATGACCAAAATTTAAAAACCGAATACCGAACCGATTTTCAAAATTCGGTATTCGGTTTCTACCGAAAAGCAAACACCCCTAGTTAAAAGATAGTACTGAAGCAAAGAACAGCCCATTCATTATATATGGTACAAATTTTACTGCAAATGCTCTTACAGATGATGCTTCTGAGTTTGCTGCAGCAGATTGCTCTAGCTTTGCAGGGTAATCAAGGTCATCATCCAGAGGAATATATTTCGCAATCTAAAAGGAAACAAGAGTTGCAACTAAGTATCACCAACATGGACAAGATATTCCACTATATTCTTTTGAAATTGCAACTCTAAGTTGTGTAGCATTTGGTTGTTTCAGGATTTTCCCATATTTTATTGTTGCCAGAGAGGGTAGATTTTGTTATAAAAAGCCTAATTTCAAAGAAAAGCAGAATGAAACATAACAAAATGACTAGAAAAAATACTGCACAAAGGCTATATAGATATACCTCTTGACGTATGTAGGTCCTAGCACGAAATGTTAATCTTTCATGAACATCTGCCAAAATCCTCTCAAATGTTGGTTGCAATCCTGCTAGAGGCTCACCTCGACGACTGAACTGCTCTTCTAATACTTCAACTTTGAAAATGTCAACAAGCTCACAAAGGATATCAAGATTGGCTTCATGGATGAGTTTTGGACGTAATGTGTCGTACAAGTAGGTGCAGCTATTGGAGAAGAGATTTTAGATGATTGCTATGTAACTTGAAATTCAATGCAAGTATATCATGCTGTGAATTAATTGAATGTCTATTCAATGAAAATTTCACGCGGTGTAAATAAACTTATACGGATTCTGAAAACAACAAAGCTTTTTGAATGACTTGAGCCACAATTCATTTTATGGGCTATGGACTCCTCATGCATGATTTCCAATGGATATCTATTTTTTAGGTCATCAATGTTCACATTTCATCTATGGCTCAAAGAATCAATGAAACACTCTTGAAGACAGTAAAATAAATGCTGAATATATCCATTCATGTATATAAACAGACTTACAATGGATCTATTAGAGGATTCAAACTAGAAATGTCTTCGGAAGATGAAGGGAAGAAATAAGCAAAAAGCTGATGTTCCAGCTGGCACGCCTGCAATCAAATGTTCGATCTACATCATATTTCTAAAGAATATCATGGTAAAGTTGTGATCTAAATGTATCTATTAAAAAATAATAAATGATAATTTTAATGCAAGAACACCGAGATCAAGCCAATAATAAGTGATTTTAGAATAACAAGTCTTTTTCATAATTTTACCATAATAAAGACTGAATGGTAAATGTGCTATGAAGGGAACCTGCATTAAGTATGCACAACAAGATCTAGCCAATGAAGGAAGGTTTTGTTTCTTGGAAAATTCAGAAATCCGCTGAAGAACTATGCCCCTAACCTGAACCAAGAAATAATACAAAGAAACATGAATGATACACCTTAAAAGTGAACTGGTGGGTTGTGGTTCTTGTCTTGGAGTAAGTTAAATACGTAATTTAAATTCACAAACCAAGGAAAGTCTCAGCTCGCAGTACAGTTTGTGGCATTCCAATAGAAACTGTGCGTATTCCTTTCTTGATTTTCTACTTTCAATTTCCTCAAGAACTGATTTCAGCTGCAATAATCAAATGTTTCATTAGTAAACATGCTTTTCATCCCTTGAAACAAGTAGCGAATTATATTTGCCTCATTTGCAGCTGCTTTAAACCGGACATAAATTACTGATGCCTCTACACTCTCTGACACAAATGTCTGGTTTGCAGAATTGTTTTTGATTGCAGTCTGGACCTACAGTAAATGATTTATTTTTGGTGATGATCTGGTACCCATATTTTACAAGAACTTAAAACATTACGGTCAACTAGATATACCTGAGAGGATGCATTCTTGAGAACAGAGAGTACATACGAGCGTATCATTCCGAGAGCACGAGACTACCCCGTTAAAAGAAAAAGCATTTAGAAAGGACATAATAAAATTCTGTAACTGGAGTTACTAGAACATACACAACATTCCAACACGAAATCATCCATCTTTTCATAAAAAACATTCATCTGCCACAAAGAAATTGTATGGTACCTGAAGTTGGCGGAGTTTGAGTGAGTAAACACTGCTCTCAGCATATTGAAGGTTACTCTCGACATACCTATGCCATAAATAAGGTACTTCGGAAATCAAATGAAATTATAAGAAATGAGGTATCACACCAAAGAAGAGCACAACATACTTATGTTCAGTTCATTGATGAAGAGCAAGATTTAGCAGCATGCAAATATGCTTACAACTTAATTTTAAATATTAAGAAGCTGCAGTTAAATAGTAACTTACGATATGCACTCATCTAATCTCTTTAGCAAAGGGAGGAAATTTTCATGAGCCACATTCATGCTTGGGGAATTGAAACTGTTAGAAAACTGCATAGAAAGTGGCATTTATGATTATTAAGATAAGAGGTTTAATATAAATCTTACAACTATTGCTCTTTTCAATAGTTAATGTTCTAAAAAAACTATGAAAACCTTACATGCTCTAGTTCATCAAAGTAGTTGAGCTTAGCCCGAAGACATTCAGCAAACTCAATTAGCTTTTGCTTCTCCATTAGCTGCAACAGTGCACCAGAAATACACCAATGTTGAAATCACATACTTTTAAGCCAAAAAATCTTCAGGTGTGATATTTCAGACTTTCATGTAATATTAGAATGAATATAATAAACCATAAATACTTAATAATTCGAAATTCTATTGTTAGTGGTGTATTTTTAATGCCTTATAAGTAATTTTTCAATACTTTGCCGAGGCAACATGCATATATTACCAGTCGATCACACGCATCATGTAGGGTCTTAGTCTTTGTAGCCACAGCTTGATGCTGTAGTTGTAGCTCGTTGAATAACTCAAGGGTTTCATCCACCTAAATCAAATCAATTAATTATTAGTATAATCTGCATAAGAGAACATGAACAAGATGCTTTCCCCAGTAAATGAGTTCCAAGTGCATTTGAAATTGAAGAGTAGTAACTTACTTGACTGAGTATATTATCACAGGTTTGTATACGTTCAGCTAGAGTCTTCACATAATGCTGATATTTCTCTTCTGTCTAAAAAACATGGATGCCATTACAAATAATTTCCATTAAGCAGGATCATGGTGAATTAGATTATGCAACCTCATATTTCATGGCTGCTTCAAGATCAGTAAACCACTTATAGAACTGCAAAAAAATAGAGGAAATTAATAATTTTCAAAAACAGATGAATCTGGATTCATTAGCAAGCTCAAACTCAAAGAACAGAAACTTGTTTTTTTGGAAGTACAGACAGAAAAGATCATGCTAACAACTTCATTACTTATAAGAGTTAAACGGATCCATACAACAATACAAAATGCAAAGGACAAAATACAACTAAGGAAACTGCAGCAAACCTGGTTTGTATTCACTAGAGCAGCATCAACGGTTCCTGAATCCTCTATTGCACTGTTTTTTGCAAAAATATTAATTCCATTTTCTGGTCCAGATACTTTCTCTTGCACCTTCTTTTCCATTTAACACACAGGATAAGAAAAAAAGAATACACATATAAAAAATAAACTTAGAACGAAACTGTCGGGAGGAATTAACAAAAGTTACCAAATTTGGAGGAAAAGGGCGTTCCGAGACAGCATGCGAAAGGGCAACAATTGCTGATTGCTGTTCCTCAGTTAAGGGGGCATTCTAAAAATGAAGGGATTGAGATCAAGTTAGTAACTTCAATTGTATTCAGTGATGAAGATACAAGTTTGTATGAAAACTACAGAAGAAGCAAGATCATCGTTGATCTACAAGCTGGAAACATCAAATTTAGCTGGTCAATAAAAAGAACCTGTTCCCAATTAAAAGCGAAGTTGTAGCCCTTAGAGATTGCCCCAGATTTCGTCGCACTGGGCTTCCCGGCCCCGGTCACCGCTGTCGCAGCCATTGTACGTCGGTTGAATTACAAAGTAGCAAATGAAATTCGCCAAATAATCGATCCTCATCGTCTGCGATCCATTTCCGTTTTCTTCTTTGAATTAAAATATTTCGAATAATAATTAATATATTATTATTGAATTATTAAATTCAATAAAATCAAAAACCAATTGCATCCGTAGATTCGATCACGTCGGTAACAAAATAGGTCCAGTTCTTCAAAATTGTAAAAATTAGAAATCAACTAGTCTAAATTCTAAGAAAATCGTTTAAACCAGTTTAGAATTAATTATTCTACCTCGGGTCCACGTTGAGAATCATATCCACTTTGATGTACTTATTGATTTTTTGTAAGAGTTTGCCGAGGAGGGTTTTTCATTAAATTGGGAGAAAGACCGGATGAACCGAATATTTGCTGAAGGATGTCAATCTTATTCCTCATCTCAAGGTTTGATTCCTCGGGACATCTTGTTGAATTTCTCCATAAATGACATGAGATTTATCTGGGAAGGAGTGTATCGAAGCTAATGCAACTCCTGACGGCTTTAGGGTGGCCTCCACATTCGGAGCAAATTACTCAAAGAACCCAGAATAAATCACCATAAGATTAGATGGATCGTGCAATGAGATTCTTAAACCAAGTGAGAGCATCTCCTGTAGCTCTCACAGGATGGGCATTTGAGGGCCTCCAAGGCTCGGACAGTGCCCATCTGTAGCTCAAAATTTGCTACATGGTCAATCGGGTCACCATCCTCTTTGAAAGTAGACAATCCCTTGGGACTACGAAAGGATCAGTCTTAGACTTCTACCCAAATTTCTTTAGAATAGGAGCATTAAATCCCCCAACAAATTTCTTCATAATGCTAAGATGCCGCCAGATCGTTGTGCCGAGGCGTGAGCGGCGTGCACATTATCCCAACAATCATCATCTCTACTCATGGGGATGGGTGCCTC
The DNA here is from genome assembly GCA_009725065.1 of Utricularia reniformis. NCBI lineage: Eukaryota > Viridiplantae > Streptophyta > Magnoliopsida > Lamiales > Lentibulariaceae > Utricularia > Utricularia reniformis. The sequence continues at coordinate 162,744 of RWGZ01001140.1, read as the reverse complement.
CATGGTTTTGTAGAAGAGATTGGGATTTCTCCAAGGTCGGGCTCAAAAGCTCACTGCGTTCGCATAATATCTAACTCTCGCAATAGGTCCTGGATGCAACACTTTCTCCTATCATGATCCAGCGTTTCTCCATCAGTGGAGGAATGGGCACCTTCTTGCTCTTCCTTTGAGTAATGCCTCATTGCATACTCTGTTCTTCGCCCTGGCTTTGGAGCTCGAGATCGCTCGCATAACCTGTATCTCCGAAGGGAGAAGATTCAGCAATAGATGGTTGTCTCATTTCGTGGGATGAACTCGTGGTCATCTCGACCACAACCTCCCTTATCAATGCCTCCAAATCAGCCATCGCAAACGCGAGAGGGGACTTCTGGGGCATATCACCGTTATTGCTAGTAGGGCTTGTCCCTATGTTTTGCCTTATCCTTGCATATAGAGACCTTGAATGGGTTAATCCACAAGTCGTCCCCACGGACGGTGCCAAACTGTTGTGTTTCCTTTTCAAGGGTACTAATAGTCATAGGAATCTGATCGCAATCAATGATAAAAATCCGGTTTTGAGTTTTGTTGTTTGTGAGACAATTTTAAAAGAACTAAGGAATAAAAGAACACGTCGATTTAACGTGGAAACCCCCAAATAAAGGGGAAAATGATAGCGATGCAACAACGATTGGGGTAGTGGCGAAAACGATTAAAATGACACTAATAAAAAATAACAGGGTGATATGAACAGAAAGTCTGTTCTAAAGAGGAAAACATAACGTGTGTTAGATCTTGTAACCTTCCTCCTTATATAGGAGTGATTGCTGACTTTCTTTCATGATTTTTCTCCAATCAGTCATTAAGTCTCCATGGAATACTTTAAATCTTCTTTAATTTGCCAATCCAATTAATCCCCCCAGTACGCACATCGATCATAGCGATCGTTACTTCCTTTTGGATAAGTCAAATCCCACGTGACAGGAAGCTTTCACACTGTGGGGATCGATCCGATGTACTGGTGCCCGATCCAACACTTGGTTTTTTAAGTGATGACAAATCTTCAGTGAGCCAGTCTTGGGCAGTCTCAACTTGATTGGGCTTTTGATCTCATAATCGGACTTGGACGGGCTATCTTACATGGGCTATGACCTCTACGTCATACCCGATCCCTCGATTCCCATCAACGAGGATACATGAGATACTCATCACATATCCGCTTATTAGGGTGATTATGGTGGGCAAGAGGGGGCAATTGAGTCCTTCAACGGAAGAGGAAAGACATTGTCGTCAATGGAGATTTTGTAAAGTCCATGGAATATTTCAAATGCCTTATCACCATTTTGCAAGGAATTATCAATGCTATAAGGTCAGAATGTATCAAGATGCCAAATGACCTTCCACAATATCGAGGATCGACAGATCCCATGCTCATACTTCTAACTTGAAGATTCACATGAGTTTGATTAATTTAAGTGATGTGGCTATATGCTTTTCGCCGCTTCTTTGAAGATTATGCGCTCCGGTGGTTCAAACAAATTAATTTAAGTACACATTATCAATGTTTTCATACCGGACGGTATACCGTTCAGTACATCAAATTTCGCTCGGTATCGATATTTTATTTTGTACCGCTCGGTACCCGGTATTAAGATCGATTTCCGAGTTTTTTCGGATCTGATCCTAAAAAACTAATTAAATATTATTTTTAAAAAAATAAAATAAAATTTGGTACCGGCCGGTATACTGGTCGTACCGCTCATACCGGTCCGGACCGGTATGAAAACATTGCACATTATATTCGAGAAAATAAAGGATTACGTGATCATGGAGTTATGGAGGTTCGTACTTATGGGTCACATAATATTGTTGCAAATTGTGTGACAGGGCGGAATGTATCACTACTATAGTCCAAGATGCAGACTTTCCTTGCTTTCAGTTATGAACATTTTTTTTCGGTGATCGAGAAGAAGAAGGGGGGATCCCTTTGATATCCCCCATCGTTGCAAGCACCAAAATCGCGGACTCACGAGTCCCAAATATGTTGTCGTTTTCATCGGAGTTTCGGACATGCCACTAATGATTATCTTGAATTGATATACAAAGTTGAGAGATTATTAGAGTTGGGTCAGCTAGATGAGTTGATTAGTACGTTGGAAGGAAGACCCGAGATCGAGTCTGTGAAAATAAATTTGAATGCTCAGCTCGGGAAGTCAGAGAAGCTCCCAAGATTGATGTTTTACGACATGAGACAAGAGGTCGTGGATATGGAGGATATTGTTGCCACAATCCCAGAGGTGGACAAAGAGAATTCTTTAATGGCGGTCGGCAAAACCATAAGAACATAAGGAGAGAAACTATCGTGCTCGCGGTAGGAATCCTCAGTTTAGGAACTTGCATGGATATCAATGGGAAGGTCATCCATCGACTCGGGAAAATCAGCAGCAACCACCTCCCCTCATCCGATAGGCTCAAATCTCGGTCAATTCATTTTGAACATTGAGGAGGCTGAGTTAGTTTGGGGTCATCTAGGCCCAAATATTCTACTATTGCTAGAGGAAGGAGTGTCGAAAATTCGAATCGAGCTTGAAAGCGATCCCATCGTGAATTGGAGCAACGAGGTCGCTTCATGGAAGTTAATTTGGTCCATATATCTGAATTGAAAAGAATAACTATATCTTTTAGACCTAAATATTTATCAAAGATTTTCTCCCCCATCATAGCAAATCATGCATGTTTCACGAGTTTTAGTGGACATTGAAGCTGCGAAGAACATCTTGACCCTTTCCTCTTTTGACTATCTTTGCAAGGAACTATTAAGCTTCAGCCAATTCAGACCAAGTTGGTCGGGTTTAACAACAATGTTATTGCTCCCGAAAGATCTATTTTTCTCCCAGTCACCTTGGGAGATGAGGAAATATCGAGAACCTTGTTAGTGGAATTCGTAGTGTTGGACCTTCATATTCTACCATATAATGATATACTCGGAAAAAGTGCCTTGAATTTATTCGGAGCAATCATATCTCAGCCCCATTTGATGATAAAATTTCCTACCCCTTCGGGAATTGGAAAGATGAAGGGAAATCGGAAGTTGGCGCGTTCTTGTTATAATATAATGTGCCGGTATGGAGGGCTCCAGCGTGAAGAAATATGTTTGCATGGTGGAATTTTTATCAGAAGAATGAGTTGATTCACATCATGTGGTATTATTTATAAAGTATAAAGAAAGTGATATGAAAATCGAACCTCTAATATTAAGACATTGCCTTAATTCCACGGTAACTCTGAAAATACATATGTGAACACAATTTGAAAAGAAGTTTATCAGAAAAAACAGAAATTCTCCTATGAAAAAGAAAAAACAATTAATGAAGAGGTGAAAAGTTTGTTGCACACATGATTCATTGAACCTATGAGATATGTAGATTGAGCCGTGAATCCAATGGTTGTCCCAAAGTTAAACAATCACTAGAGAGGTTGCATTGATTTTACTGGTTTAAATAAATCATACCCAAAAGATCTATATCCATTACCGGCAATTGACATGATGGTAGACGCGGTGTGCAGTTTTGAGTTTCTTAGTATGTTAGACACTTTAGGATAAAATCAAATTTTTATCCATCACATAAACAAGTTATTTACTTCTTTTATGAAAAATAAGGGCATTTTTTGCATTAGGTTATGTCGTTCGATTTAAAGAATGCAAGAGCCACATATCAACGATTGATGAATTCAATATTTAAGGATACGATCGGGAATTGTTTAGAAGTCTACATCGATACATACTGATAAAGAGGCAACAAGGAAACAATCATATTCAATATCTGAACGAATGTTTCAATATTATGAGAAAATATAGAATAAAGTTGAATCCTCTTAAATGTGTGTTTTGTATGAATGATGATAATTTTTTTTGTTTTATGATATCCGAAAGAGGAACAGAAATTAATCCTGATAAGATCACAACTATCCAACAAATGACACCTCCAACAACTATCCGAGATGTCCAAAGATTAACTGGACGCTTAGAGCCGCTAAATCGTTTTATTTCTCAGTCAGTAGAGAAAAGTTTTTCATTCTTTTGGGCTTTGCGCAATGCAAATCTTTTAGAATGGAATGTGAGTGTCGCTTGGATTTTGAGAATTTGAAAGAGTATCTGAATAAACCAACGTTTATGTCCCCATCTTTCCTGGAGAACCTTTGGGCTTGTATTTAGCAGTATCCAATGAAGTCATTAGTGCCGCCTTGGTCAGACTCTATGATAAAGAACATCGGCCAGTATATTACGTTAGCATAAAGTTACAGGGTCTTGAATCTTGCTACACCGATTTAGAGAAATTCATTTTGGTATTAATATTCGCCTCCCGAAAGATAAGACATTATTTCAAGGGGAATCATATTGCAATATTTGCCGATCAACCTATTCGGAGTGTATTATCAAAAGTTGATGCTTTCGGTAGATTGGCTAAATGGAACACTGAACTTGGACAATACCAAATAGAATATGTATCACAGAGAGCTTTGAAATCGCAAGCTTGGAAATGACACCTTCGAACGAGTCCAATGATGGCGAATATTGAGATTTATTTGTTGATGGATTAATTTCCGCTGGACGGTCTAGTATTGGTATATATTTTAAAGAAAGAAAGTCCGGAGAAGAACACGAATATGTCGTAAAACTTTGCTTTCCCGCAACTAACAATGTCACAGAATATAAAACACTGATGTTTGGTATCAATCTAATAGTCAAGATCAGGATTTCTGGTTTACACTCTCATGAGATTCACAGTTAGTAGTGAATCAATTTTTAGAAGCTTTTACAACAAATGATGAGCATATGGTTCTGTACTTGGAAAAATGCAAATATATTTGTTCATGAGTATAATAATATATAAGTATAAAAATTAATTAAATAATATATTTGTTCATGAACATTCGAATTTGTTCACTAAAATGTTTGTCTTGGTTCAAATTATAAACAAACAAAAAATAATGATCGAACAATTTTTCATATTTTTATTCGAACAAGTGAACACGATCACATACGAGTCGAACACATATTGCTCACGAAATTGTTCGGATCGTGTAACAACCCTAGTTGGCAGTAATCCATCCTTCGAAGAGCTGGCAAGGCCAGATAGGCCATATGGGCTCACGGGGCGTTAGAGGGGCCCTTGGATCGGTCATTGGCGGTCCCCCGATAGTGATCGGGAGCAGGACCGATCGGTCCACTGGAGCTATTACAGACGAGGAGAAACAGAATTGGCGAGCAGCAGTTGAGCTAGTAGTTAATCTGTTACATCAGTTTCGTGGCCGTTTCCTCCCTCCATCTATATGATGTAGGTGAATCCACAAGCTGAAGAGAACCTTTTCCGAGCGTGTAAACCCTTGTAAGTTGTATCGCTTGTTTGTTCATGTCGTAATCATTCCCTTCATCATTTTCTTAGCTGCACAAATTGTAAACCTTAGTGTTTGATAATAAATTAGCTAAGAGTATTCTCACTGTTAGTCTTGTGGGTTTTTCCCCATTTTTGGGGATTTTTCCACGTTAATTCGTTGTGTTCTTGCTTTATTTCAATCTATTAAATTGTCCCACAAGTAATATGAATAGAAAACATATCTATGAATAAACTCGGATCAATGACTGTTGATACCTTGGTCTTCGTGACCACACAAATATCAAATTTAAAAAGTTTTACGGATCAAAATTTTAATATCGGACAAAACTATATTATTTTTTGAAATATTAATACATTTTAAAAATAAGGAATTAATCCTCTCAAACTCGTTAAAATACGAGTTTAGCAAACAACATGCATTCTGTAAGAAAAATTACATAACATTCAATAGTTTTACGGCTGAAAATAGATAATGTAAACTAAGACTATTTTTTGTGTAATGTAAATTTACAAGTCCATATAATTAAATTAAAACATATAGTTAATTTTGTATGCGAATAACCAGGTGGATAACAGGATGCATATATGTAAAAACCACTACCCATCACACCTAAGACAAGTAATTAATTTTACAACCCGTCGTATATGCATAACCATTAAACTATCCCGTCACACATCCATAACCATTAAACTATAAAGTTATTTTAAGGTTTTATGATAGGAATATATCAAATTATATTGTATTAGATTACAAATAAACCTCTTACATATATGGAATTTCGTGAAAAATACCACATTTTGAAATTGAGTATGATAAAAATAAAACATTTACCTTTAACTGATGCGAACGGAATAAAATATATTTTAAAATTCTATTTTACTTTGTTAATCTGAATCAAAATAACATTTTAATCAAATAATTTTGGCCTCACTTCAATTTTGAAACAATCCCTAATCAAATTAGATAGAACATTATTCGATGTATTTATTAAATCAAATTACTAAAGGATTAAGCAAACATATTTAATTTAATCATTCTTATAGTTTAATAAAAATATTTGAAATATATTTAATTAAATTGAGAAAATGACGCATTTATTGCCCCACCACGATTTATAATGATATATTTAGTTAGAGATGTCAATGGGTAGGGTTTGGGTCGAGTTTGATTAAATCCACGCCCGCTTCAACACCTATAACTTTAAATTCATGCCCGCCCTAAATCCACATTGGGTTACCATTGCAATGCCCGCCCCACTGGGAATAATCAAACCCGCGTAAAATTTCAAATAATAAAAAATATAAATAATTTTTTTCACATTTTTCGACAATTTTTTTTTATTTTTTATAAATATTTAAAATAAAAAATAATAAATATTGTAAAATATTTTTTTTTATTTATCACTGATATTTATAAACATATCGAAATTTTAAAATAATGTAAAGAAATATCAAACGTTGAAAATGATAAAAATAGTACAAAAATTGTTATAATCAAACAACTCTAAACTCAAAAAATTTGTAAATATTTTTCTAATATTTATAATTATATATTTAATTCAAAAGATTAAAAATAATTATTTTTAAATTTTAATATATGTTAATATTTTAAACATGAATATCGTTTTTATTTGATAACAACGATATAACTAAATTTTCAAATAGTGTAAATAACATATTTATATATTAAAAATTAAATAAATAACACTTGAATCTTTCGAAATCGATTACCAAAAAATGAACGGAAAATCGTCATTTTGTATTCGATATTCATTCATAAACATCTGTAAAATACACAATTTCTAAATTTTGGACATCACTTTTACATTATACTTGGTTACAAAATAAACGAAAAATATTATGATAACACCAAAATGTATTCATTCAAATAAACATAGTTTTATAAAATTGATAAGATAAATTCTTATTATTATAATTTATAAATTTAATCATAATTATATATCATGAATACAAAGATACTGACATATAAGATATTTTTAAAAATATTAGATATAAAACTTTAAATATTACATTAAGTTTGGCCGGTAGGATGGGTATATGTTTGAGTTTGAGTAGAAATCAACATCCACCCCGCCCCACGGCGAGTTTATTATTTTAAACCATTGCCCTCTCCATACATGTGTTCTAAAACCGATCAAAACTGGTCCGGTCGGTTCGAACCGGACCCGGACAAAATATTGGTCCGGTTTATGGTTTACTCAATATTTGAAACAGCGGAGATGATGGAATGTTGAGCTATGGCCAAAATACCTATGAAGAGTAGTGTTGACTTGTCGCGGAAAAAAGAGAGAGGCTGATTTACTGGCGAATAACTGAAAGAGAAGATGACTGTTACAACCGCCGTTGAAGAACCAGAGAGCCGAAAGCAGAGAAAATGAGGAAGAAACCACTCTGCTGATTTTTACCTGCAGCCATAAACCATTTTTCTTAGCTTTACCAGAACCAAGGGCTTGCTATGGAGATATTGAAGCGGTGGAAGATGAACTGTGGGAAACATTTCTTGAAGAGATAATGAGTTCCGGTTTCCGAGTCCGAAGAATCACCACCACTCAATCGGATTTAGTTACTGGGAATAGTTTTACGGCTCTTGACTTTATTGTTGTATTTTCCATTTGATTTTATAAAATTAGATGATATTTCTAACGAAAAGAGACAAATATGGATGTTTATAATCAAATAATGTTATTTAAAAGACGTCGAGAGAATTTTGGACGTGATATTGATTTAGTAAGATAACAATATAAGTTATCTTACTTAGAACATAATATGATGTAATTATGCTTATTTATAATTTTTAAAGAGTTCTTAAATTGTAAATTAAATAATTAAAAAGATTATAAAAAAATAAACGAGTTGAACCGGTTCTCAACCGGTCTGAACCGGTTTGGACCGAACCGGAGGGATGACCGGTTCGTATTTTCGGTCCGGTTTTAGAGCATAGCCCCATACCCACTTAAAATCCAACCCTCACGGGTATGGTAGGGTAGGATATCCAGCGGGTTGAGTTTTTTTTCCATCCCTATATTTAGTCGCTAAATTTAAGATTTTGGAATGTTCCATCATTCAAGTTGCAATATTTAACAAATAAGATCTCCAAAGTGATAAATGGGTTCCCAAAATTTGATTTTTTCCGAGAATCTCATTTTACAAAATTGAAAACGTTGGGGATCTCGCTTTAAAAGTAACTTTATATGTACACTATCTTGTATTCTAAACTTTGAGTAATGATTCTGCCAAAACGTACAAAGTATTGAAATCAATTATATTATCTTCATATTTTGAAGACCACAATTATAAAACTTCATAAATCAAAATAGTTAAAATGATAAAACTATTATATTTTAATAAAAAATAAAAATTTTGGTAACCGGGACGGTATATCATCCACAATACCGCCAGTACCGAATATATCGATATAAAATAAAACCTAATTTTAAAACGATATATCTGATATATCAGTAAAGATCGATATGATACATATATAACGAGAAAACCATAGAACAATAAACGAAAACAAAGCAATAAAAATCTAGGAAGTTACATCCCACTCATACATCTTCTCAGGAAAAGTTTTCGTCTTATCAGTTAAATAATAAATACCATCTGGTTTCGCAATCCAATGATGCTTCACATCTGCATCGTTAAACTTGCTCTCATTATAAGCTTCAAAGCTCACTTCTTTCTTCCCACACCAAAAATGGCAGAAATACAAAGTATTCTTAATAAAATTAGGACAGAAAGTCCATTTAAATATTCCACCTTTATTCAGGTTATGAAACCCGAAATCTGTTTCTTTTGATTGACAATGAATTCTCAGAATCGGGTCATTAATCGCCATATCGCTACTTATTATTACTGTTTGATCGTAAGCGGAGAAGCATACTCTCGCGGCGTCAACTTCTTCGTGAACGGCGGCAAGAAGAGTGAGCCATAGAAGAAGAATTGAGGATTTTATCATTTTGTTCATGGGTTTTTGTTACAGGAGGTGTTGCGTTTTAATAGAGAATAAATAATTTAATATTATTAGCCATATTAGAAATATGAGAATCTCTTTTAATTTAGTTTGGTTTTGACAAATTTGATTTTTAAATTTTATGATAGTAGTAATTGTGATATCTTAAACATATAATGAAAGTTTCCCATATTTTGTAATTTTTTGGTAAAATCAATATTAAAAGTTTATTTTATATAATATAATTTATTCTAAAATATTTAATTTTGGTAATTGAGACTCTCCACTAAAATCAAATATGTGGACAGAGTGTTACTTTATGATTTGATTTGTTATATGTTTTAAATTTGGAGGATCAAATTTATTAAAATATATAATTACAAATTATGAAGACAAATTTATCAAAACTCGTAAAATTTTGAGACTGAATGTGACATTTCTCCTACAAAATATATAATGTAATCTTTTTATCGTATTTTATTTATCGAAATAATAATTTGATTCCTTAAATTTTGTTGAATGGATTTGTAAAAATGTATAAATTTGTATTTTATAATATTTTGCTTTTGTAAATTTAATTGTAATAATTTAATATTGATTGATTCTCCTTTCATCTATTTTAGTATTTTTTGTTTAAATACTAATTTTATTTATTTATTTGAAAATTAGAATAAGTAGATTTCATTGCATTTGGATTCATCCAAAAAACGAGCAAATACTCATACACCAGTGGAATACATGCCGAGCACAAACCGTTCGAATCACATAACAAGTTAGCAATTCTAATTGCAAACCAAACTTAACATGGGTACTTTTATGTTCGAGTTCAGTTCAAAATGTATAAAATTTTGTTCAAGATCAAAGATTCAAGGCATTAGAGATTCAATGTTTGCTCGTGTTCAAGTTCAAGTTCGGGTGAGTTCAACTTTGAGGTGCCAATTATTGGATGCCACTAAATATACCAAAATTGGTAAAAAATAAATATTTTATTTCATACTTAGGAATACTAGCTATATGGTAATAACTAGAGTGTAAGTAATTATCATTTTGTTACTTTGTTTATAATTATCATTTTTTTATTACTGTATTTAGATTTATTTGACCTAAATTAATATCTAATATTTAAAATATGAATTATAAATATTTTGAATAAAAAAGCTAGCAGTGACTTTGGGGCAATGTTCTCAAATATAAATCATTAATTGACTCGGAATTTTCATCGAGTCATCAAATTATTGAGATTGTTTGTTTTAGCTTTTCAAAATCATGGTAAGGTATGGTGACCATACTGTGCTCTGAGATGACCATGATAATTATAATCGGATTTTAGAAAACTGTTTGCAAAAACTACGATGATCTTATTGTTATTTTAATAAAATGTATATTTTAACATTTATATTAATATTGTAATATATAAATATAAGTCAAATAAATACTAAAACTTTCATGGTATATACAATAAAATAATATGTATATATAATTTTTATTAATTTATTTTACAATTATGTACTAAAACATAAATTATAATTGTATTAAACAATTTATAAATACATAGTGATTTTAATCAAAGTGTATTAAAATTTTTCACTAATTATGAGTGGTGGTAGCGTCCACGAGTCGACATCAGCTTTACGAGTGTTTCATGAATTTTATAACTTCAAGAAAAAACCAAAAAACGCAGATCCATCGTACCAACTTGAAAAAATTGTGTAATATTTGTGAAATGAGAACAAAATTGGTTAGAGTATGGTTTTAAAAGAATTAATAAACTTTGAATGACAATTTTGAAATTTACCCAACCGCGGTGGGTTTGTCATACATATCATGGTATGATTAGTGTAATTGTCTAGATTGTTTGGTAGTTTAAAATAAAATCACGGTGTGGTCACTGCACCGCAATGACCATCGTACTATTGTCCCATGTTTTTATACCGGTGGCACAGGGTATCCGGGTTTTCCGGGGTCGACTCTGAAAAAAATTTTTTTTTTTATATCGGCCATACCGATCCGGACCGGTATAAAAACATTGCCATTGTCTTATCGTTTATTATTTTAAATCTTATATTATATGGGTTTGGTCTATATTTACAAATAATCGACCAGAGACTTATTACAAATAGAAAAATCCACATTTTTCTCAATTAAAATCATCCATTCTCATATTTATATTTGTGCTAGCCAAGAAACATGATTTGTTGATACCGTGATTTATCTAATAACTCCTAAAGTAAGATTTCAAGACCGTTTAAAAAGTCATACCCAATGAAGATCCAAATGATCCAACCTTGTGGATTCTTAATCGGGCCTTAGTCGGGTTTAGAAAATATATATATTTAGATGGATCGGGTCGTGAATTCAACCATAATAGACAAAACCCAACCCATGAACATCCGTAGTCTAAATGATGTCTATTGTATTATCATGTATAGTAATAAATATAAATAATTATAAACAGAGAATTAATTAATTTAATAAAAATGTAAAACATGTCAATTATTTTTATCAATTATGTAAAATTAGGTTCATTTGAATATATGAACTTCAATATTGATGAGATCATCGGAACCCGGTACCCCGATATTGCTAGTATCAGTCTTGGCCATGATAGCCCAAATAGCGCAGGCTGAATCGGGAGGTCCAGATCCAGTCCACAACCAGTAAAGGGCCCATTTATATGTCTGGCCCGATCGGTCGCTTCCGGCGATCGGTCCCAAGGTGTGGGGCCCAATTTCCCGTATGTGCCAGACCGATCGGTCCATTATTTACAGGCGCTCCTTCGGGCCATCCTTGCTCATCACATACGATGGCAACCCGCGACAAACTTGTCAGGAGTATGGTTCAGCCATGGGTGTAAGCCACTAGAGGCCAAAGAGTAGCCGATTGGCAGCGCCGAAAGACCTAGCGCCGTGCAGCTACTATGGAGCCGTTTCCGGCGGCTGTTCCGCCTGACGTTAGCCGACCTATTTGCAAAGGACAGGCACAAAACGACACCCTACTGTACACAGTACAGTGGGAGTATAAAAAGGACACTTGGAGAATGAAAGAAAGGATCTTCTTCTGGTTTTCTCTCAAGAGCTTTGGCATCAAGGATCTCTCGATTTATTTTCGATTGTCTTTCATTCCTTTGTTGTCGCTAAAACAAACATGCATTGTATGATCATGTATTCGATTATTGAATAAGCTAAGGGCACTTCTTTTAGCCCTTAGTCAAGCGGTTTTTTCCTCGTTTCCGAGGATTTCCACTCTAAAATCCTTCCGTCCCTTTTACCTTTGAATCATTAACTTTCTCTACACATAAAACAAATAACAACTGAGTTCGTCTTGCAACGAACCGGTCGACTGTTGACACCCCCGGTTTTCGAACCACAACAGNTGTGACTCTAATGGTGGATCTAAGTTTTCTAATGTGTTATCTTGGGTAGGATTTGAGGCTCGATAAGTATTTCATCTTCATTTTCAGATTCGGATTCTAGTGTGTTTAGGTTTACTACGGGTGTTTCAAATTATACGGGTAGTTCAATGGTATTTCGAAAAAAATTACATTAATAGATTCAATCACATTTTTTGTATCCCTAAAATACACTCTAAATGTTTTTTTAATTGAAGAGTATTCTACAAATACACCCTCTTTACTCTTACTATCAAATTTTCTTAAATGTTCCTTATTTTTATTATGAACAAAGTATTTGCATCCAAAAATATGTAACTAATACACTTTTGTGGTTTTATTAAAAAACAGCTCATACAAAGTTCTTTTAAGAATTCCCCTAATTGTTACTCTATTTACCACATAGAAAACTATGTTTCCACCTTCTACCTAAAATGTTTTGGGAGATTTATGTTCAATTAACATAGATCTAGTCATTTCTTGTAATGTTTTAATTTTTATTTATACTATTCTATTTTGTTCTAGTGTCCTAGGGCTAGTGAAATTCTGTTATATGACTAATTCTAAACATTATAATTTGTTAAATTAACCACTATTATTACCCCTAAGATATTTTATTTTCAAATCCATTTTATTTTCTATGAATCTTTTAAAGTCTTGGTAAATCAGAAAAGTTTCGGATATTTTTTAAAAAAGAAAACATATGTATATATTGAATAGTTATCTACTATTACAAAACACCAACATATTCCACTTAGATTGCCAGGTTTTATTTCACCAAAAAATTCCATATGTAATCATTCTAATATCCTATATGAAGTAATCGTGTTCAATGGTTTAAAAATGGCCCTAATTTGTTTGGTTCTTACACACACTTCACGCTCATGTTTATTTTTAGTTATCTTGTTGTAATTTCATGTATAAGATTCAATCTTACTAATTTTTCTATTAATCTTAAGCTAGCATTTTCTAATTTTCTATATCATTCAATAGCAGATTCAACAGATGTAATTAAACATACTTGCACATTTTCAGACTTTTCTAACACAAAAATAGTCTTAATCCTAGGTGCTCGAAAATTTACAGAATCATACTTAATACACAACATGCATCTTTGCTGAATGAAACAATAAAATCATTATCACATAATTGACTAACAATAAGTAAATTATGCTTTAGATTATCAACTAACAATATATCCTTTATCTCAATATTACCATAAATGAAAGGATCAATGTCTAAAATTATACCTTTAGAGTTGTCATCTTAGGTAATTTTACCCACTCTAGTTCTCTTAATTTTAGATAGCATATTCATGTTTCCTATTATATGCCTTGAACACCCACGGTCGACAATCCACACCTACAACCGTGTATTAAAATGCAATAACATAATTTAATGACATACCACATACATCACTTAGTTACAAAGGAAAATATACATATAAATAACAATTTTTAGTTTAATTTAAACCTTTGGAATCCATTTCTATTTTATATTGCAAATTTTAACATATTGGGTGATGTACAATAATCTAAACAGTTTCTGTATTGAAATTTTAGATCCATACTTTAATATTAAATTAGGGGACAACAAAACATCTACTGAATTGTTTTGTGTTAAGTTTCTCTCAACAAAACAGGTAGCATTCGTCGATGGAAAATAATGGCATCGGTGAACAATGGCGAAGATAGGCGGTGGGTTTTGGCATTGGTAGGTTTAAAAACTGAGGTCGATTTGGTAGACAGAAATAAATCTAAGTTATTTTTGTTATTTGAAAAGTGTTTGCTGTTATAACTTATTAAAAAAAATGGATGATATTTCAAATTAATCGTTTCTACTAGCCTTGGAAAAAAAGTCTTGTGAATTGCGTCATTTAGTTTTCTAGATCTACTATGATAATGGTAGTCATATCATTTGTTATTCCGTCAATATCAACAAATATATGTCGTGGTCGATATACTAGTACCATACTGGACCTTATGAGTTATTGGATCGAATTTTCGAATAAACCCTGAAACTTGCCTCAATTATAAAAAATGATTAATATATAAAATTAATGACATCATTATTTAGAATCTTAAAAAGTAGAGAATGCATATTATTTAGAATCTTAAAAACAATCTTACATTGAATAATAAAAGTGTACAAATATAAACAATTCCTTTTTTAAATTATATAAATTTTTAAATATATAATATATATGAGTATAATAACAATATAGTGGGTTTGTTTTGTACCACGATTAAAAGTGCGGTGAGGTGCGGTGAAATGCTCCAGTCGTGATTTTTTTAATGCACGCAAAGCACAAGTTTAATTGCGATGTGATAATCGTTAAAAAATTGCGATATCATCACAACTCTTAAAACCAACTGTGACTTCATTGTTATTTTGTAAAGGACTCATTCACCATTATTTCTATTAATTATAATATAATTATATTTATTATTATTATATATATAATGATATATTAATATTTTTACATAAATCACGATCTTAATAACATAATTTTACCAAACATACTTAAAAATTCACAATTATCATAATTCACCACACTTCATAATACTGTAATTTTAAAAAATAAACCAAACAAACTCAATATATCGATAAATAATAAGGACCCATATGGCTTTCTATTACATACATGTTTACCGCATTTGTTATGGGCTCATTAGATAACAGGTGGGCCGAGCATTTTATGCTCATTTCTTCTTCTAATAAAACCCTAATCTCTATCGGCTAAACCTAAACGGCGACTCCGATGGGCAAATGTTTAAGGTTCTGGAATTTTTACTGTTAGTGTGTGTGTTTTCTTGGTAGAATGTGTAATGCTTTCTTAGCTGATGATCATTTGGAGTTTCTGTAGTTTTTGTCAGATGGATTCTTCTTCGCGGAGCTTAAGGATGTGTTAACCTTTGAATTAGCTCAGGTGCTTGTCATTTGAAAGTTCGAAACTTTTCTTATGTTCAGGATTTTTTTAAGTAGAAGTTCGATTTTTTATTGTCTTTTCCTATTTCATTATTATGTAATTTTATTGGGGGTTTTGATGGTCTAATTCTGTAGGGGAGAAATCGAGGAGGATCAGGGAACTTAACTCTTTCGTACAGAAGAGGTTCAAGACTCAAGTTTCCCTATAACAGTGTGAATTTGTACGCTGAAAAAGCTACCAACAGGCGTCTCTGCGCCATTCCCAGGCAGAGTCACTTACATATAAACTTCTGTGTAGTCTTGCAATTAGACGGTATTCAGTTCACTTCTTAATAAAATTTCCTTGCGAATTTAATTCGAAATCCATGTCATTTTTGTTTTATAATGTATAACCATGTCACCCAAAAAGCAATTTTGGCATTTCAATACCATTATTGTGTCGGATGGTGACTATATTAATTAAATTATCATGTTATTGGTGTTGAACTTTGCTAGTTTTGATATCGTGACATGAAGAAGTGACAAGTATTTTTTGTTAATGAAGTATTATAGTGTAGTTTTACATGTCATCCTAAAAGCATTCTGGCGTTTCAATACCATTATTGTGTCGGATGATGACGAGATTAATTTAATTTACATGTTATTGTTGTTGAGCTTTGCTCGTTTTGATAGCCTAACATGAAGAAGTGACATGTTTTTTGGTAATTAAGTATTATAGAGTATGAAAATCGCTTTTTTGCTTTTTATGGTGTATGACCATGTCATCCTGAAAGCAATTTTGGTTCTTCGATACCCTTTATTGTGTTGGGTGACGACTAGATTAATTTACTCTACTTTTATTGGTGTTGAAATGTGCTAGTTTTGATACCAAACATGAAGAAGTCACAAGTTTTTTTGTCATTAAGTATTTGTGGATTGTAGTAAGGGAAGGAGAAAAGAATATTGGGGAGGCAGAAAAAGAATGAAGCAGAACGAGAGAAGAGCAATGTTTTCATTCTTGTCCTAACTGATATATCTATCAGGATCAAATATTATTATATTTTATTTTTTAAAAAAATAATATTTAATTAGTTTTTTTATTATTAGATCCCAAAAAAGCGCAAATCAATAAATATAAATATTAATTAATCAGGAAATCGATCCAAATATTGTGTATCGGGTGGTATGAAAAGAAATATCGATCAAATCTTTGATGTACCAGAAGATATGTCGGCAGAATATCATCGAAAACATTGGAAAGAGGAATAGAGAATGGAGAGAAGAGAGTTTAGAGTAGTAAGTGTAAATAATTTATATTTTGGTAGAACAAAGAATAAATTGGTTATAACCTCATTCTTTTGATTAAATTGTGGTTTAAATGCTTATAACATGAATTCATGTTTTTATGATTTGCATGTTCATTCATTTTTCGAACAACTTATTTTGTATATATAACATGTATTCGTGAGGTTAGTTTTTATTTCGTTTGATTACACTTGAATTTATCGAAATAACAATGTGATGGCTTTTTCATCCTAATAATGCTGGTTAAAAATTCATTTATTTTTTTAGTGCGGTCCGTGTTTTAAACCCGCGGCCGTGTAATAATAAAGTTGTGCCCACGTTCTAGACCTGCCCGGCTGTGTTATGTGAACGTGGGCACTGTAGCTCGTAGACAAAAACACAATGGAACGAGTTGCAACATCTTCGATGCATATGTTTTTCTCATATTTCTCCCAGATTCATCACCTAATGCATTTGTAGCATCTTCAAGATGTAAAATTCTTGGATCCTTGAGAATTGTCATTGCTTCTCTCTTTTTTGCCCTCTAGAAAGTTGATTTCTATGTTCACCAACCATGGTATCTAGTCAGTACAAAGAATCTTGAGTCTTCTTTCTAGAGATGAATTTGCAACAGGGTGGAGGGAATCGTAATTCATACATGGGGAAGTTTATTGATAAACTTTGCAGCGTTTTATAGTTCAGCCACAGCTCTGATTAGCTTTGATTTCCTCTGTAATTGTACCATCATTTCCATATGAAATACTAGTAGTGAAAAGCACGGGTTCTTAGTTTACAAGACTGATTTTAGTTCTAATCCACTTAAGCTGAAACTCTGTAAGATTCATCCCATCAATCCTTCTTGAGAATCATCAATCGTTTCATTTCCCTATTCAAAGCTACAGTGCCCGCGTTCACAGAACGTGGCCGCAGAACTAGAATGCGGCCGCAATTTTGAAACGCACATCGCACTAAAAAAATAAATGGATTTTTAACTTGCATTATTTTGACGAAAAAACTTAAATATGATGATAGATTTGATAGTGTTATGATAAATTATGGAAAGTAATTTATGTATAAAAAATAGTGATGAGAACTTTAGGACCAGGTACCCTGCAATGGATGAGTCCCAATAATGATTGGGTTGATCCATGAGGTAAAAGCGAACTTGTGCAGCCCAGTAGTATACTTAAGATAAGATGGCCCGATGTTCTGCGGTGGAACCGAAGATAACCTTGGCAAAATAAAACGGTTTCTGACAGCTGGCTTAATGGTTCAGTCCAAACGGTTACAAACCCACGCTTTGGGCCTCCACACATTTACCACGCCTCGGGCTAGATCACGCAGACCACGCTTCCGTCCCGGCCACGTTTTACATCGCGCGACAACAACCTCTAACAAACCTGTAAGAGGTAGTTACAGTGCGTGAATTACACACGCCATCAACTCTATAAATACATAGCACAACGATGGAGAAAGGAGGACCTTTTGGACGCATAAGAACATGTCGTTATCCTACCGGAGTTCTTACTGCTTTGTTATACCTTGTTATCTTCTTAAAGCTTTCGCTATATTCTGTAATGAATTATCCGATTAGTGAACATGCTAAGAGCTTATCTCGCTCTTAGTCAAGTGGTTTTCTCCCAATTTCCTAGGGTTTTCACTATAAATTGCCTTGCCTCGCTGTTATTTACGTTTTTAAATTGTCTTCCCATAAAAAACAAATCATAACCGAGTTCGTTTCTTAACGAACCGCACGACTGTTGGTACCCCTAAAAAGGGACCATAACAGTTTGGCGCCATCCGTGGGGACGATTCTCTAATCCCATTTGAGGTTTCTACCAGGGATATGATAATCAAAGGCATGACAACTGGAACTTCGACGCATGATAGTGATGTGCTTCCCGATAGTCTCCCAGCACCAACATTCACTTTACAGTATCTGGAAGCTGTCGTCAGGAAGGTGGTACTGGAAATTACGTCGGAGAGAAGTTTGACAGAACCACCGGCTGTTTCAAGCCCTATTCCAAGAAGTAGAGGGTACGAGAGCGACCCTGATGAACGTAGCACTAATGATGAGGAAATCATCAGGCGCAGCGTAACGACGAGGAGGTCGAGATATCGATCCACTCCTCCTCCCCCGGCCAGGTCTCCAACTCCCGCTCCTAGGAATGACCAGGAGAAGATGCAGCGAAGAATCGACGAGTTCACTAAGGAGTTGGAGAGTATGCGTGCGCTGAAGGATTGTGAACCTAATCTGGGGCGCAATCCTAGTTTTTTCAACAGGGCCATGGAGGCCCCAATCAGACGAAATAAGGATTATGACTGGTGGCATAATCTGCATGCGGTCCAGGCGTCATCCCAACAATCTGAAGGCATGTCCGCCGCCTTGGGAGATTTGATGCTCCCCTTTTCCGAAGAGATCTGGCCGGCAGTCCCGGATCGGCATTATCGCAACCCCGAGGGGTTGCCGACGTTTCGCGGTGACGGTGATTCGATTGATCACGTTGCTGATTTTGAGTTATGCATGGGAAAGGTTCGGGCCTCAGATTCGCTGAAGTGCCGCATCTTCTCGGCAGGATTACAAGGCAACGCCCGAACTTGGTTCAAAAATTTGCCGGCCCGATCCATACAGTCGTATGGCTGATTTATTTTGGCTTTCTCCGAGAAGTTCGTTCCAAATGTAGGACCGCCTCGAAGCAGGCAGGAACTATATCAGCTGAAATACATCCTGGCCAAAATGAGTCTTCTGTCCTTCATGGAGAAATTCAATAGGACTGCCCGAGGCATCAAACTTGAGCTACGAGACAAAATTGATATTATACAGCAGGTCTTAGGACAGTGCGGCCTTTTGGCCAGTTTAGTGAAGAGCCCGCCATCCACATTGGGAAAACTTCTTCAGAAAATCAACAAGTATATTAAGGTGGATGAAGCACTGGGGCTAGGCTATTGGAAACCTAGCGGGAATTCTGAACCTGCAGGTGATTATAGGGTTTCCTACCCTAAGAAGCAGTCGAGAGAAGTAGCGGTTGTAGCTGAGAAAGACGTCCCCCCGAAGAAGGATGACGATCGGGTGTATTGCGAACTACATCATAACTGCGATCATCCAACTTTGAAGTGCCCACTGTTGAAAGAGACAGTAGCGACAATGAATAAAGAAAGACCCGACCGGAATGGTCAGAAGGGCAAGCGAAATGAATCCCCCAAAAAGGGCCATCAGGGTGACGATCGTCACAGGCCACGGGGAAGGGATAATCGGGGACAACCCCGAAATTATAATGATCGGACGGAGGACCGACGATCTCCTACTCCAGAACAAGACAGAGGCCAACACGGTCGAGAAAACCGTGGTCAGGGCCGAAGATGAAGATGGCGGGGCCGTGGCTGCAGAACCCCGCAAAACGAGGGTGGAAGACAAGAGCAGGTCGCTCCTCCACCCGCTGAAACGGGTGCCTCACCTCCTCAAAACGAGGCGGCAGCCAGGGAAGTAGCCGGAGATATTTATGTTATCTCCGGTGGGTTAAGAATAAATGAATCGGTCAGGGACCGAAAAAGGACAGCGCACGGAGACTCCGCTGAGAGCTCCGAATCTGTGGCACTGGTAAAATACGATCCAGCTGAGCGGTCCCCTCCCTTCGGGGAGGACATCACTTTCATTATGGCCGATCGGGAAAAGATTATCGATCTATGCGATGATCCCCTTACCATTACTGGTATCATTAGGAACCGTCGGGACTGAAAAAGGACAGCGCGCAGAGACTCCGCTGAGAGTTCCGAATCTGTGGCACTGGTTAAATACGATCCAGCTGAGCGGTCCCCTCCCTTCGGGGAGGACATCACTTTCACTATGGCCGATCGGGAAGGGATTATCGATCCATGCGATGATCTCCTTACCATTACTGGAATCATTGGGAACCGTCGGGTCCACAGGATCTTAGTGGACACCGCGGCTTCGTGCAATTTGATAAAGCGCGAAGTCGCTGAAATGTTGGGAGCCGCTGCTCATGACCTCCCGATCGCTAATATAACTCTATGGTCATTCGACCAGAGAAGCGTCATTCCATGTGGGAAGATTCTATTCCCAGTTACCCTTGGAGAACCGTCCAGGGACCGATCGGAGGATTTGGAATTCATTGTCGTTGAAGTCGACTTAGCTTACAACGCTATTATCGGACGGACCGGCCTCAGTAAGTTTGAGGCGGTCCGTTCTACTTATCATATGATGGTCAAATTCTCCTCCATTCATAGAGTTATTTCTGTAAAGGGGATAAAAAAGTAGCTAGACAATGCTACATGAGCTCGTGCCGAATTTTGGCACCTATTAAGAAGGCCCGGGTGGATTTGCTGGAAGAACCACCGCACCCGAGGCAAGCAATGGAACCCGTGGTGTTCAAATTGATTAATCTGGTTGAGGATGACTCAACCAAAACTACTCGCATCGGGGTGCACAGCCCCTGCTCTTTTGAAAATGAGCTGATCCACGTGCTGAGAAGCCATGTGGATATATTCGCCTGGACCCCGGACGATGATCCGGGGATTGACCGATCCGATAGTGAACATCGGATCAACACCGAGCTTGGAACGAAGATTGTTAGGCAGAAGAAGAGACGTTACTTTCATGAGAAAATCGAAATCATCCGGGCTGAGGTGAATAAACTGCTGCGGTCAGGGTTTATCAGAGAGATCCATTATACTGAATGGGTTGCAAACCCGGTTGTGGTCTCCAAGCCAAATGGGAAATGGCGTATGTGCATCGATTTCATTGTTGTTAACAAAAGCTGTGAATCGGATCCCTTCCCTCTGCCGCACATTGACCGACTGGTAGATGCTGTGTCTGGCAGCACAATGATGAGTACCATGGACGCTTACTTCGGGTACCATCAAATCTTCCTGGTTGAGGAAGATCAGAAGAAGTCATCATTTATGACCGAAGATGGCGTTTATTGTTATGTGGTTATGTCATTCGGTCTGAAGAACGCTGGAGCAACATATCAAAGGTTGGTCAACAAAATCTTTAGAGATCTGATCGGTCATATGATGTAAGTATATGTTGATGACATGATTGTTAAATCTATGAATAATGAAGATCATATTTCTTATTTGTCTCGTTGTTTCGAAGTATGCCGCAAATATAAGCTCAAACTAAATCCAAACAAATGCTGTTTCGGGATCCGAGGTGGAAAATTTTTAGGATATTACGTTTCAGAAAAAGGCATAGAGGTTAACCCTGAGAAAGTGCAGGCTATCATTGATATGCAACCTCCAAGAAACAAAAGAGAATTTCAGAGGCTTACTGGCCGGCTCGCTGCGCTATGCAGATTTATTTCAAAATCCACAGATCGGTCTCTGCCTTTTTTCAGAGTGCTAAGAAAAACAAGTCATCTAGACTGGACCGAAGAATGCAATCGGGCCATTTCTGAGCTAAAGACTTATTTAAGCACTCACCCGATGATGGTGAGTCCAACATGTGATGAACTTTTGGGGTTGTATCTTGCTGTATCAGAAGTTGCCATCAGCGCAGCTTTGGTGACCATCCGAGATGACGTTCATAGACCCGTTTATTATATAAGTCATTCTCTGGTGTCTACCGGAACCAGATACTCCACCCTGGAAAAATTCATGCTGGCTTTGAAGAAAGTTGTATCCAAGCTGAAGCATTATTTTGAAGGCTGAACGGTTTATGTCTATACGGATCAACCTCTGAAGGTGGTCTTTAAACAAAAGGATTTGAATGAGAGGTTAGCAAAATGGACTATCAAACTCAGCGCTATGTATCTGGAATTCTTGCCCCGAAGGGCGATCAAGGCTCAGGTTCTAGCCGATTTTGTGGTTGAAATGACCCGATCGGCCATATATATAAACCAAGAGGATGATCGTTGAACGGTCCATGTAGATGGGTCGACCTTCGGGGGAAGAGGGACGGACATTACCCTCACAACGCTACAAGGTGATCTTATTCATTCCGCAGTTAAATTTTCCTTTGCTGGAACAAATAATGTGGTGGAATACGAAGCTGTAATATCGGGAATGACCCTGGCCCGAAAGATGGGAGTTAGCAGAGTTCGAATGTTTTCAGACTCAAAGTTAGTAGTGGAACAGTTCGTAGGGAGATTTGAAACTCATGATCCGATGATGAAATTATATTGTGCCAAAGTCTTGGAATTATCCAAAAAGTTCAGTGAATTTTCTCTTGACCACGTGCCACGAGAACAGAATAAGGTTGCTGACGCACTTGTCAGATTGGCCGCGGGCATACCTAACATTGAGCCGAGCACTATTTCGGTCCATATCCTGGACCGACCTTTGGTCGAGATATCAGTGACCGAACAATCAGTTGAAGAAATTGGGTTCTATGCCATGAACTCCTGGGATTGAATATTAACACTACTGAATCTCCTAGGGAACCCAATTGGATGGACCCCTTTATTAAATATCTTACAAACGTCTATCTTCCTGAGGCCAGAAGAATAGAAGTCCGGGCTAAGAGATTTATCCTGGTTGACGGACGATTGTTTAAAAAGAGTTTTGAGGGTCCGCTTTTGCGTTGCTTATCCCCTATTGAGGTTGAAGCCGTCATGATTTATGTTCATGAAGGGATATGCGGCATTCATTCAGAGGCTCGATCTTTATATCACCGCATCATCAGAGTTGGATATTTTTGGCCGACGTTGTTTGGAGATGCTAAGAAATACACTAAACGTTGTGACATATGTCAGTACCATGCTCCGATCCCACAGCTGCTTGGGGCTCCATTATTGGTCACCCCATTGTCTTGTCCGTTTGACAGATGGGGGATTGATATCATTGGACCTTTTCCTCGGTCAATAGGGCAAAGGAAATTTTGTATTGTGGCGGTGGAGTATTATTCGAAGTGGATTGAAGCAGAAGGAGTAGCCATCATCTCAGAGAAGGTCGTCAAACACTTCTAATGGAGAAATATTGTGAGTCGCTTGGGGGTTCCCTGAGCACTCATATAAGATAATAGAACTTAGTTCCGTGGAAAAAGCATACGGGATTTATGCATCAAGTTGGGCATCGCCCAGCATTTCTCATCAGTGGCCCACCCCCAAAGTAATGGACTTACGGAGGTATCTAACAAGGTTATTCTGAAAGGATTGAAGACCAAGTTAGAAGATTTTGGATGGAAATTGTCTGAACATATCTATGAGATCTTATGGCATACCGAACTACACCTCGTTCAACAACCCAAGAATCACTTTTCTCATTGGTGTATGGGTCCGAAGCTGTTAGCCCGGTGGATATTGCCATCCGAATCATTTCTGAACTGGATGCCAAGCTGCGGGACCAAGAGGATGAAGTTAACCAAGTTCAAACTCGGGCCCATGACAAGAGGAATAAGCTCAAGAGCTTCTTCTTCGTGCCTAGGAGGAAAAAACGAGCTTGGAAGAGGAGCTGGCTAGAACCCGCACTTCGGCTGAAAGTTCGGTCCTGGGATTCGCTCGGTCCCCTTTGTTATTCGCTCTGGAGATAACATAGATGAGATGTATATTGCTAAGTACCTGGATAACATGCGGGATCAGGTTACTAAGCAGTTCGGGCTTTCCCATGTGGATGAGAGGTGGAAGACGATCGAGCCTCTCGAGAAGGATGAAAACTTTCAAGTAATTTCATCTTTGGAAGAACCTGTTTTAGAAGACGACCCCTTCTTCTACCACTTTGAAGAGATGGAGAGAGCGGTCAACCAGAAGGTGGCCGATCAAGAGGATGAGCTGAGGCAGCTCGCGGCCCAGACTGAACCGCAGGAGCAGAGGGTGGAGGATAAGGAAGATGGGCAGGGTAGTTAGATTCAAATTGTATTTTTATCTCTATTTTGTTCCTTACTCCTAATAAAAGCTTCTTTTCCTCTCAATTCCATCTTTTTAAAGTCAGAATAAAGTTATTATAAATGACCTTTAAAATAAACAAGTGTGTTTGGTATTAACGAGTGTGTTCAACCATTAAGTGTAAGATCGAGGTTGGTTATAGGTTACTAACCCATCGGTCCCCAATTTTACACTTGTCTCACTCAGATTGGTTTTACCTGGATTGGTCGTTACATTGTGTGTGGATCACTCTTACTCCGTCCTTGGAATCACAGTTGAATTGGAAAGGCGCGGCCTGGGTTCCTTATGAGTCCCATAACAAGCTTTGCCTAAACCTTGGTTCTACTGAAGTCCTGTACGTTATATTGGCCGAGCTTTAGTTCTGCATATGTCCCACGTTAGGACCGAACTTGTATTTCGATATGCTGACTCCCATTCATTCTTTTGTAGCAAATTTCGTAAGTACAAGGGCTGTTTCCCAAGAATGAATGCCGTTGAAAGGGATGTTTTAGTTCGTAGTGAGTTCTAGGAGAATCGCGACACATTCATGGGACTGGGCAAGCGCAGAAGCATCTGACTTGTCAGAGCGATCACTGCAACTTGAGAGTCTTGTGGATAAGAAAGAACCATCCGACTCCAGGGTCGGTCCATCATTTAATTAGAAACAGTTTGTTTTATACTTACTTGCTTTCCGCTTACGTTTAGAAGAATGTATATTTACTGAGTCAAAGCTATTAAGCGAAGATTTACAAGAAATACCGCCTTAGATTCATGACGTTCCAAGTTCGGGGATCTCATCACCATCCAATGTTTCGAGTTTATACGCACCAGATTCCAGTTTCTTCAATATCCGATATGGTTCTTCCCAATTTCTGTCTAGCTTCCCGGCATTCCTCTGTACATTTATGCTTCTGAGGACGAGGTCGCCTTCAAAGAATTCCCTTGGGAGGACTCGCTTGTTATGGGCCCATTCCATAGCTCGTTGATAAGAACACATCCGCGCGTAAATGACATCTCCCTTTTCCTAGATCATCTCGAGATCCAACAATCTCCTTTCGCCGTTCATATGCTCATTGTATTGAGATATTCGGGGCGATCGGATGACAATCTCCATCGGACTGACTGCTTCGGACCCATATACTAATGAGAAGGGTGATTCTTGGGTTGTTGAGCGAGGTGTAGTTCGGTATGTCCATAGGACCTCATAGATATGTTCAAGTCATTTCCCTCCAAAATCTTCTAACTTGGTCTTCAATTCTTTCAGGATAACCTTGTTAGATACATCCGTAAGTCTATTAGTTTGGGGATGAGCCACTGATGAGAAATGCTGGGTGATGCTGAACTTGGTGCAGAAATCTCGTACGCTTTTTCCACAGAACTGGGTCCCATTGTCTGATATGAGTGCTCGGGGAACTTCGATGCGGCTCACAATATTTCTACATAAGAAGTGTTTTACAACTTTCTCCGAGATGACGGCCACTGCTTCTGCTTCAATCCACTTCGAGTAATATTCAACTGCCACAATACAAAATTTCCTTTGCCCTATTGACCGAGGAAAAGGTCCGAGGATATCAATCCCCATCTGTCAAACGGACAAGGCAATGGGGTCACCAATAAGGAAGCCCCAGGCAGCTGTGGGATCGGAGCATGATATTGACATATGGCACAACGTTTGGTGTACTTCTTAGCATCTCCAAGCAACGTCGGCCAAAAATATCCGGCTCTAACGACGCGATGATATAAATATCGAGCCCCTGAGTGAATGCCGCATATCCCTTCATGAACATAAATCATGATGGCTTCAGCCTCAATAGGGTATAGGCAACGTAACAGTGGGCTCTCAAAACTCTTTTTAAACAATCGTCCGTCAATTAGGACAAATCTCTTAGCCCGGCCTTCTATTTTTCTGGCTTCTGACTTATCTTCAGGGAGATAGCTGTTTGTTAGATACTTAATAAAGGGGTCCATCCAATTGGGTTCCCCAGGAGATTCAGTAATCCTAATATTCAAGCCCTGGAGTTCGTGGCATAGAGCCCAAATTTCTTCAACTGACTTTTCGGTCACTAATATCTCGACTGAAGATCGGTCCTGGATATGGACCGAAATATTGCTCGGTCCTATGTCAGGTATTCCCGCAGCCAACCTGGCAAGTGTATCAGCAACCTTATTCTGTTCCCGTGGTCAAGAGAAAATTCACTGAATTTTTTGGATAATTCCATGACTTTGGCGCAATATAATTTTATCATCGGATAATGAGTTTCAAATCTCCCTGTGAACTGTTCCACTACTAACTTTGAATCTGAAAACATTCGCACTCTGCTAACTCCCATATTTTGTGCCAGGGTCATTCCCGATAATACAGCTTCATATTCTACCACATTATTTGTTCCAACAAAGGAAAATTTAACTGCGGAATGAATGAGATCACCTTGTAGCGTTGTGAGGCTAATGCACGCCCCTCTTCCTCTGATGTTCGATCTATCTACATGGACAGTCCAACGATCGTCCTCTTGGTTTAGATATATGGCTGATCGGGTCATTTCAACCACAAAATCAGCGAGAACCTATGCCTTGATCGCCCTTCGGGGCAAGAATTCCATATACATAGCGCTGAGTTTAATAGCCCATTTCGCTAATCTCTCATTCAGATCCGGTTGCTTTAGAACCACTTTCAGGGGCTGGTCGGTGTAAACATAAACCGTTCGGCCTTCGAAATAATGCTTCAGCTTTGATACAACCTTCTTCAAAGCCAACATGAACTTTTCCAATGTAGTATATCTAGTTTCAGCACACTCCAAAGAATGACTCAAAAAATAAACATGTCTATCAATGTCATCTCAGATGGTTACCAGAGCTGCACTGACGGCAACTTCTGATACCGCTAGATATAGGCCCAAAGGTTCATCACAAGTTGGGCTCACCATCACCGGGGGAGTGCTTAAATAAGTATTCATATCCGAGAAGGCCCGATCGCACTTTTCGGTCCAGTCTAGATGACTTGCTATCTTAGCACTCTGAAAAAAGGCAGATCCCGGTCTGTGGATCTAGAAATAAATCTGCTTAGCGCAGCAAGTCGGCAGTAAGCCTCTGAAATTCTCTCTTGTTTCTTGGAGGTTGCATATCAATAATAGCCTGCACTTTCTCAGGGTTAACCTCTATGCCCTTTTCTGAAACGTAATATCCTAATAATTTTCTACTTCGGATCCCGAAGCAACATTTGTTTGGATTTAGTTTGAGCTTATATTTGCGGCATACTTCGAAACAGCGAGACAAATAAGAGATATGATCTTCATCATTCATGGACTTAACAGTTATATCATCAACATACACTTCCATCATATGACCTATCATATCTCTAAAGATTTTGTTGACCAACCTTTGGTATGTTGCTCCAGCTTTTTTCAAGCCGAAAGGCATAACTAAATAGCAATAAACGCCATCTTCGGTCATGAATGAAGACTATTTCTGATCTTCCTCAGCCAGGAAGATTTGATGATACCCGGAGTAAGCGTCCATAGTACTCATCATTGTGCTGCCAGACACAGCATCAACCAATCGGTCAATATGTGGCAGTGGGAACGGATCTGACTCGCAGCTTTTATTGACATCAGTGAAGTCAATACACATCTGCCATTTTCCATCTGCCTTGGAGACCACTACTGGGTTTGCAACCCACTCAGTATAGTGGATCTCTCTGATATATCCCGACCGTAGTAGTTTGTTCACTTCAGCCCGGAGAATAACGTCTCCTTTTCTGCCTAACTGGCTTTGTACCAGGCTCAGTGTTGATCTGATGCTCACTATCGGATCGGTCAATCCCCGGAACATCGTCCGGGGTCCAGGCAAATATGTCCACATGACTTCTCAGCAAGTGGATCAGCTCTTCTTCAAAAGCAGGAGTTAAGCGTGCCCCGATGCGAGTAGTTTTGGTTGAGTGATCCTCAACCAGATTAATAAGTTTGAACCCAACCGCTTCCATGGCTTGTCTCGGGTGCGGCGGCTTTTCAAGCAAATCCACCCGAGCCCTCTTAAAGGGTGCCAAAGTTCGGCACCAGCTCATGTAGCATTGTCTAGCTACTTTCTAATCCCCCTTTACAGAAATAACTAACTGAGCGGAGGGGAATTTGAACACGATATGATAAGTAGAAGGGACCGCCTCAAACTTACTGAGATCGGTCCGTCCGATGATAGCGTTGTAAGCCAAGCCGACTTCAATGACAATGAATTCCAAGAACTCCGATCGGTCCCTGGATGGGTCTCATAGGGTGACTTGGAATAGAATTTTCCCGCATAGAATCACACTCCTCTGGTCGAATGCCCAAATAGTTATATTAGCGATCGTGAGGTCGTGAGCAGAAGCTCCCAGCATCTCAGCAACTTCGCGCTTCATCAAATTGCACGAAGCCCCGGTGTCCAACAAAATTCTGTGGACCCGACCATTTCCGATGATTCCAGTGATGGTGAGCGGATCTTCGCATGGATCGATATTCCCTTCTCGGTTGGCCATAGTGAAAGTGATATCCTCCCCGAAGGGAGCGGTCCGTTCAACTGGATCATACTTAACCAGCGCCACAGATTCCGAGCTCTCAGCGGAGTCTCCGCGCGCTGTTCTCTTTAGGTCCCGGACCGATTCATTGATTCTCAGACAACCGGAGATAACATAAATATCTCCGGCTACTTCCCTGGGCGCCGCCTCATTTTGAGGAGGTTGGGCACTCTTTTCGGTAGGTGGAGGAGCGGGCTGCTCCTGTCTTCCACCTTCGTTTTGCGGGGCTCTGCCGCCACGGCTCCGCCACCTCCTTCTTCGACCCTGGCCACGGTTCTCTCGACCGTACTGGCCTCTATCTTGCTCTGGCGGAGGAGACCTTCGGTCTTCCGTCCGATCATTATAATTTCGGGGTTGTCCCCGATTATCCCTTCCCCGTGGTCTGTGACGATCGTCACTCAGATGGCTCCATAGGAGAGATTCAGCTCGCTTGCTGTAACGACCCAGGAAAGCGGCACAAAGAGAGAATTCGGACAGGTTAGACTCGCATTAATTCTTGTTAAAAACATGTAATGAGGGGTAGTTTTGTAAATTAACATAAGAAGGGGGAATTTTAGAAGGAGGGGTTAAAGGGTCATTTGGACAAGTTAAGAAACCTATTAATAGGAGTGAGATGGGAAAATAAGGGTCATTTGACACAAAAAAACGTGAGAAAAATCGAGAGAAATCGAGATTATCGAGGAAATTGGAAACTGCCTGAAATTGTCACGAAAATTAGGGGCAAGAGAGAATTATCTCGAAAATCGGGATGAAGGAAGGAATTATCGCGAATTCGGAGGAACGCTGCAATATTATCGCGGAAATCAGGGCCGAAGAGTAAATTATCGCGAATTCCGGGAGCTGTGTGCAATATTGTCGCGGAAACGGGCTGAGTGCAGAATTATCGCGAATTTCGGGAGCTGTGTGCAATATTGTCGCGGAAACGGACCGAGTGCAGAATTATTGCGAATTTCAAGGACTTGCGTGTAAATTGTCGCAAAATTCAGGGATGTGGTGCAATTATCGCTAAAATGAATGTTTATGCAAATTATCGCGGAGATTAAGGACCGAAACGTAAATTATCGTGAATACGAAGAGCAACACCCGATTTGGCCGTAAATTGGTGACCATAGTGTAGTTCAGCGCAAATCCGAGGGTAAGGTCGCCAATTGCCGCATGTTTCGATTAACTAACGAAAGTAAGTCATAGGGTCACACAACGGTATAACACGTTAAATACGTATATGCAGGGAGTAGAGGACAAGGAAGCAACAGGCGATAGGACGACCAGGTAAGCGGAGCAAACATAGTAAATTAAAAGAAGGTTCACAGTTAGGAGTTTAAATGAACACTAAATCGAATCGAAAGGAGCGTGAACTAAAAACAGAAATCTCGGGGCGAGGTGAGAACACCAAACCCGGCATCGTGTTCATGAGCACGGTCAGCCACAGGTAGGACATGTCCGAGGAAGGGATACATGAGTTCTCCGGAACAGAANCAATTGCCGCATGTTTCGATTAACTAACGAAAGTAAGTCATAGGGTCACACAACGGTATAACACGTTAAATACGTATATGCAGGGAGTAGAGGACAAGGAAGCAACAGGCGATAGGACGACCAGGTAAGCGGAGCAAACATAGTAAATTAAAAGAAGGTTCACAGTTAGGAGTTTAAATGAACACTAAATCGAATCGAAAGGAGCGTGAACTAAAAACAGAAATCTCGGGGCGAGGTGAGAACACCAAACCCGGCATCGTGTTCATGAGCACGGTCAGCCACAGGTAGGACATGTCCGAGGAAGGGATACATGAGTTCTCCGGAACAGAAATGTGCGCATTACAGAGCCGAACGGAACCGGATAGGAACGGGGTAGCGCCCGAGCCCCTGACCGGGGAAGGAAAGCATATATTCTCGTCGAGCCAACTAACAGCTAACGGTTGGTTTGGACGAGACATGTCGTCGGGCATGTAAAAACCGACCACATTAGAAAACTAGAAAGACAAGGGAGAGGGAATATAAAAAGAGAGGAAAAGATAAGAGAATAAGTAAGATAAAAGAAGAAAAGGGAAAGGGATAAAATCTTGCTAATTAATTTATTATACAGAAGTTTCCTTTACTACACTATGACGTTTTACAGATTTTGTAGGGGGAGGACCGGAGGCTTAGACGGCATTGGAACTAAGGTCGTCGATCGTCCACTGTACGAGTCACCCTTTTGATTTCGTTTTGTTTGTGATTATCTAGTTGTATTTTGAAAAACGATGATATTCCCCGGTTTCGAGTTGTGTTTTAATTAGAATGCTTATTTTCATTTCTCTTGCGCATAGACTTTGTTAAGGCCCGGTTTACGGTCGTTACACTTGCCCTTCTGATCGTTCCTATCCGGCTTTTCTTTACTCATTGCAGCTACTGTCTCTTTCAAGAGCGGGCACTTCAAGGTCGGGTGATCGCGGTAGTGATGTAGCTCGCAATACACACGATTGTCCTCCTGCTTCGAGGGGACATTCTTCTCAGTTACAGACGCTACTTCTCGCGGCTGCTTTTTAGGGTAGGAAACCCTATGATCACCTGTGGGTTCAGATTTCCCACTAGGCTTCCGATAGCCCAATCCCAGCGTTTCGTCCACCTTGATATACTTATTGATTTTCTGAAGAAGCTTTCCTAAGGTGGATGGTGGGCTCTTCACCAAACTGGCCGAAAGGCTACACGGTCCCAAGACTTGTTGCAGAATATCAATCTTATCCCGGAGCTCCAGCTTGATGCCCCGAGCGGTCCTATTTAATTTTTCCATGAAGGACCGAAGACTCATTTTCGCCGAGATATACTTCAGCTGATATAGTTCCTGCCTGCTTCGGGGCGGTCCTACATATGGACTAAACTGCTCAGAGAAAGCCAAAATGAATCCGCCATACGACTGTATGGATTGGGCATCGCCTTGTAGTTCTGCCGCGAAGATGCGGCACTTCAGTGAATATGATGCCCGAACCGTTCCCATGCGTAACTCAAAATCAGCAACGTGATCAATTGGATCTCCATCGCCGCGACACGTCGGCAACCCCTCGGGGTTGCGGTAATGTCGATCTGGGACTACCGCCCAGATCTCTTCGGAAAAAGGGAGCATGAAATCTCCCAAGGCAGCGGATATGCCTTCAGATTGCTGGGATGACGTCTAGACCGCATGTAGATTATGCCACTAGTCGTCATCTTTATTCCGCCTGATCGGGGCCTTCATGCCCCTGTTGAATAAACTAGGGTTGCGCCCCAGATCGGGCCCGCAATCCCTCATTGCGCGCATGCTCTCGAACTCCCTGGTGAGCTCGTCAATACGTTTTGCATATGCTCTTGATCATTTTCAGGAGCGGGAGTTGAAGCTCTTACTGGGGGAGGAGGGGTAGACCGATATCTCGGCCTCCTCATTGTTACACCGCGTCTGATGATTTCCTCATCATCAGTGCTACGCTCGTCAGGGTCGCTCTCGTATCCTCTACTTCTTGGAACAGGGCTTGAAACAGCCGGTGGTTCTGTTCCACTTCTCTCCGACGTGATCTCCAGTACTACCTTCCTAATAACAGCTTCCATATCCTGTAAAGTGAATGTTGGGGCTGGGAGACTGTTGGGAAGCATGTCACTGTCGTTCGTCGAAGTTCCAGTTGACATGTCTTTGATTATCCTATCCCTGGTAGAAACCTCAAATGGGATTAGAGAACCGTCCCAACGGACGACGCCAAACTGTTATGGTCCCCTTTTAAGGGGTACCAACAGTCGTCCGGTTCGTTAAGATACGAACTCGGTTTTAATTTGTTTATGGTGGGGAGATGATTAGAATAAGTAAATGAAGAAATGGGCAAGACAATTTAGAATGGAAAACCCGGGGAAATAGGGAGAAAACCACTTGACTAATTGCATGAGAAACTCTTAGTCGATTCTCTAATCAAGCAATCCATTACATAAATACAGCAGAGGTTTAAGAAGATGACGAGGTATAAGAAAGCAGTAAGAACTCCGGCTGAGTAACAACCTGTTCTTCCGCGTCCAAAAGGTCCTCCTAATTCCGTCGTCAAACTCTGTATTTATAGAGTTGAAGGTGTGTGCAACCCACGCCCCGTAACTGCCTCTGACATGTTTGTTGAAGGTTGTTGTCGTGCGATATAAAACATGGCCGGGACCGAAGCGTAGCCTGCGTGATCTATCCCGAGGCGTGGTAAACGTGTGGAGGCCCGAAGCGTGGAACGCGTGGGCTGTAACCGTTTGGACCGAACCGTGGGGCCACATGTCAAACGCTGTTATATTTTGTCAAGTCTATATTCGGTCCCATCGCGGAACGTCGAGCCAGTTTATCTCAAATGTACTAAGTTGGGGATTTTGGGCAGCGCAAGTTCGCTTTTATTACCTGGGTCGGCCTAATCTTTATTGGACCTTACCTAATGCAAGGTACCCGGTCCTATGATTCTAATCAATAATGATATTTTATGTATTAATCAAATTATGTATCACCCTTTAGATTTAGTCAATAATAAATTATTGATCGAAATTTTATATGATTGTCACAAAATATGATATTCAATAAGATTATAAACGAGATGATGATCTAACTCTGCATTGTCTAAACCTTAATTTCTCAATAAATATACATTGAAATAAAAGAAATCTTTTCGTCTAAGCCATAATGTTTTCATAAACTTACATGTAAGAAATTGTGTTACGATTGTTTCCACTTAGACAAAAATGTTGTGTTGGATATGTGATGCAAAAGTTGGATTTATCAATGTTTCATACTGGTTCAGAATTCCGTACCGGTCCGGGGCGGTACGATCGGAATACCATCGGTATACCGACCTGTACCATATTTTATTTTTTTAAAAATAATATTTAATTAATCTTTTAGGGCATAATATGTAAAAACTGGAAATCAATCCTAATACTCGGTGCCCGACGGTACCAAAAAAATATCGGTGAAGCCTGGTATTTGACGTACTGGACAGTATATAGGATGTATACCGTCCGGTATAAAAACATTGGAATTTATGATGGATGGTATATCGTCAGGTATGAAAATATTGAGATTTATGATGAATCTTTCATATCTTGCGTAGAGTGTGCCTTCAAACTTCAAATGCCAAAAGTTGTATAAAAAATATAATTAAGGACATTTTAGTTATTTCAAAAACTAGAAGTAGAAGTTGAAATTAAAAATAAGATTTATGTTGTTTTTTACTTGGAGTTATAAAATTAAGAAGTATAAATTTATTTATACAAAAGTATAATGAAAAAATGATATGTTGTCAACTTCCTTAATTTCTATTTCGTGTAATGAATAAACAGAAACATAAATTGTACATAACATAGTTTTAATGTACCTAATTATTAATAGCTATCCCATTATGCTCGAAGTTGGCTTATATTGTTCCACATCTTTAACTCATTGTCGATTTTTTTATTGGTCAGTTTGTGTTTACATGTTTGCACAGTATAGTGCTTGTGACCAATGTTTTAAATTTTTAGTATACGGTAGGGTTGGGCACGGGTCCGGCCCAACGGGTTGCGGGTCGAACCCATTGAACCCGTACTGGTTGATCCAAAGGGTTGAGAATTTTTCTTGACCCGTCAATGGGTTGACCCAACGGGTTGAAAGTGCGATCCAACCCGTCAACGGGTTGAAATAACCTAAACCCTAATATTAAAAAGCCTTCATTTTTTAAAAGAATTAAAAATTGGCCCACTTCAACCCTTACGGGTGTTGACGGGTTGAAATTCGCGGCCCAACCCGTACAATGATATTTAGTGGGACAATCCACGGGTTGACTTGTTTATACGAGTTGGGCTGCCCATGCCTACCCCTATATACCAGACTTATATACCGGAAATTTCGGGCGTACCGGCTTCGGTCGGTATTTTGGCAAAATATCGATCGATACAAGTATTTTGCGGGTCGGGACCGGTAGTTTGCGGGTCGGATCGGGTTTGTTTTAAAAAAATAAAATATAAATATTTTATAATTTAATTCATTTTAATATTATTGTACGGATCTGGTACATCTCCGATATATACGATACATATCATGTACATCGATCCAATGAGCTTGTCCGGTATACTGGTCGGTACCGATTTTGAAAACATTGCTTGTGGCTCGAATCTATTTATATATATCATATCATTACCCGTAATTAGAATTTATATGTTGATCTCATTAGTATAAAGTTCTTTTAGTAATGTTATCAGATTCTCTATTTTTACATAAATTTACGAATCAGATTCTCTAGGATTGGCGATTTTGTTCCGATTTTCAAATCGGGTATTGAGAGAAGAAAAAATTGAAAAAAAATCTAAAATCAATCAAGAAATCTAAAGTATTATGTTATAAATTTTCAAAGTTATGTAATTTTTATATACTTTTAATTATTTTATTAATTTTAAATTTTAACCAACTTTATTTTTTATTTTGATGAGAAATTATTTATTCTATCATATATTTAAAATTTGATAATTATTAAAATATATTTGATAAATAATATATGATTATTTTTACTTATAAAAAAACTATAAATTATATAACTAAAATAATTATAAAATTAACGAATTTTCTGGGATTCTCTAAAAAATTGCGCACTACGAATCGCGAATTGTGTCGTGTTACGAATCGTGTCACATATCGTGTTAATATTGCTTTTTAACAATGTTAAAAATTTCGTACCGATCTGGACCGGCATACCGCCTAATAAAAAAAATTAAATTTTTATTTTATTTTTTTCCGGGTCGACCCAAAAAAACCTGGGTTCCGACCCGGATATCCGATATTTTGCGTACCGACCGGTATAAAAACATGGCTTTTTAGTTATGGGTGAACATGAGTTGAGTCAACTCATATAAACGTGTCAATTGTGTGTCGGCCCATTAAAATAAGTATATTGTTTAGACCACAAAAATTAACCCATCAATCCGTATAGGCCAACGAGTAGATTTGTGCTAAATTTTATTTTTATTTAAATATTAAATTTTGAGAAAATTGCATTATTGGACCATAATGTGTAAAATAGTGTAAATACGATGTTCCAATATTTGTAAATTGAATGAGAAGCCCCTGAATTTTCAAAATCGTTCAAGAATGACCCTCTAATGAATAATAGCGGTTTTCGTCTTTTTTTGTATGTTATTTTTAAAATTTTCAAAGTTTGAAGACATAGTCATTACATCTTTTTAAAGTCAATGGGTCAAATACAAACTATGAATACGTTTAAAATAATGACTATTGTGGTCTAAAAAACCAAGATATCAACTGTCGACAGGTTCGCAATAAGTCAAACATGTTCTTAGTTGTTTAAAATGAGGGAAACGATGACAAACACAAAATATGCAAATAACATAGCGATTTAACGTGGAAAACCCTTAGAGAAAGTGGAAAAAACCACCGGACCAAGAGGTTGAAATGCTCAATCAATAGATTAATAAAACAATTCCTGATTACAAACATAAGAGGGTTTAAGAAAATGATTAAGGCTGAAATACAATGTGCAAAGGAAAAAGCAAAGGAAATACATGGATGAAATACAATGCTTATCCAAAAGGTTCTTAGCCGTCCAAACGGTCTTTAGCCTTGCAAAGGGTAGTGGCCATCCAAAAAGTTCTAAGGGGTCCTATTGAATAAGCCTTGTATTTATAGATGAGAATCGTGCGTGGAAAACGTTTTGTAACCGTATCTGACAACGTTGTTTTCCCTTGATAGAAATGTTGACAGACCCAATGCACAGAAAACGTGAGTATGCCCGCATTAATGCATGAATTATGATAACGGGTCAGCTCAAAATGAGCCGGGTATGCAAAATCATGGTAAGATGTCGATCGATATATTGTCTTAGCTAAATCTGATCGGGATTCGCCTCGATGCCAAGCCAGGCATTCGTTACAACCAATCGGGGTCATCAACATCCGATCGGTAATAGACGAGAAAGATCGACACTATTGGTGGTTAATGTCAACAATGGTTGCGCCATCAATCTCGGGCGGCGCCGCCTGACTTTTTGGCAACAAAAGTTGTATAAATCAACTCGTGGGCAGCTGATGAGACAATGGAAAGATTACGATTAGATTTAATATTTTTAAATTATATCATCGCCTCTATAAAAGGGCAGAAGACAGTGAGGAAGTACAAGCTCTTCCATCTGCCTGCTATACTCATCTCTCATAGTAGAAATCATCCTAGGTTTGTGCCCCGTGGGTTTTCCTCCTGATTCTCGGGTTTTCCACATATGATTCTATGTTTTTCTCACTACGACAACTGGTTACCAGTGGTTCTCACTCACTAAAACTCAAAATAATAAAGAGTAGATTTTTACTCTTAACATTTGGCGCCGTCCATGGGAACCGATCTGATAAACCTATTGAGAAGCTTTACCTGCTAGTTTTCTCCTTTTATGAATTATGGAACACCGAGAATCTGTGGAGGCTATGGAAGCTCACCAGCAGGAATCCCATAACAGCATTGCTGAAAGAGATGTGATCACCATCGACCCGCAATCCCTACGAAAAATTGTGGAAGAAATTATTGGGGACCTTCGCCAATCAATCTTAGCCTCAGGACATAAATCTGTTGCCCAGCGGCACACTCAGAATCCTCCAGACGATAACCCAATTGGAGCAGGCACAGAGGACGACCGCCATGAAAACCAAATTACGAGAACGAAATTCTCGGTCGAGAACCTCAGAATGAACTGCCACGATTGGCTGTCGATCCTGAACATGCCCGCTTTGAGCAGTTGGTAGCGGAGCTGGACGCAATAAGAAGGCAACGACCGGGGCTGGATACCGATCATCTACCAGATTTCTTCCAGGATGCAATGGATCAACCCATCAAGAGAGATGTCGGAAAGGATTTTCTACTAGATTTGGAGGATGCTTNCTCGTCCGAAGGGGAAAGCCCGAACGTCTGGATAACTTGCTCTCGCATGTTATCCAGATACTTCGCAGTATAAACCCCATGTATGTTGTCCGCTAAAGCGAACAACAACGGGGACTGAGCGAACCCCAGGACCGCCTCCCAACCGAACCTTCAGACGAAGTGCGGGCCCTCGTCAACTCCTCATCCAAGGCCGCTTTTTCGTCTTGGGCCCGAAGGAGAAGCTCGTTCAGCTTATTCCTCTTTTCCTGGGCCCGACCTTGGACTTGGTAGATTTCTTCATCTTTGGCCCGCAGCTTGGCCTCCAGATCGTTTATTCATCCCTAAGCTACTTCCCCCACCTTCTCTAGCTCAGTGACTTTATCTGCTAAGAGCGAGACCTCCGTCCCTGCTCTTAGCAGCTCATTGTCCAATCGGTCACGGTCCTCCCGTACCGTGACCAATTCCCCGTGCTTGATCTCAACTTGCCTTTTCGCAAGGTCAAGTTGCTCTTGGACTTTCTGGGACACAACGCCATCCCCTTGGTATTTCTCCATGGTGATAGCCATTGTAAAAGCTTTCCTCAACATCTGCAAAAGACAATACATGGTTAAGGATAAAGTTTGGGCCTCCAGGTTAACTAAGAATTACCTTAGATGTGAGGTCAAGGTAGCTTTCCATGATATCTTCAGCAGATACGTCCGCTTGGACGTTATCTGGGTTCTGCTCCCCAAAAAGGCGGAAGTCCTTCACAAAGGCACTCCGCCAGGAGGACAACTTCCTCCCCTTGCTGAACCTGTTCAACAGATCCAAAGCAACTCCCCAATCGGAGTTAGTCTTCGGGCCCAGCCAAGGTTCCTTCAAAACGATCCCCTTGTTGGGGACCGGAGCGCGACCTCCCTTCTTCAGCCTCTTCAGCTCCTGCGAGGGCTTTGCTTCGGTCACCCTCTTCCCTTATCCCAAGGGGACCGGCGGCAGGGAGACGTTCGGCATAAGCTGAGGGCCGGGGAGAACCTTCTCCACGGAACGGCTCCCTGCAGCAACAAAGTAATAGTCTTAGCGTTAATAAAAGAATTATTACCGATTTGATAGAGGCTGGATAAGCTCAGAGAACGAATCCGAGCCTTTATCACCTCCTCTACAACTCCAAATACCCGAAAGGCAGGCCCCTCTCCCCTTGAGGACTGCCCGGTGCAGCGAAGGGTCAATGTGCCAGCACTGGTTGTTTGGACCGGAGGGTTCCCTGACCCCGAAGGGACCACCGTGCCTCCCGTTGCCGATTCACTTGCTTCGGCGCTGCCCGATGCTTCCCTTTGTCCCTCAGTAGGACGGACCGAAGTAGCTGCCATACGTTTAAAGCGGGCGCTCGGCATCGTCTCAGTTGAATCTGCAAAACGGATACATAAGGATCAAGATTAAGTAAAACACAAGTACTAACTCATACCCGATCCTTCTGATGGATCTGAATCTGAGCTAGAAGATAAAGCCCCCTTCGGGGCTGGGGCTCCGGTCCTACCCGCAACACCTATCTCTATTAATCTTCTCTCCCGAAGCACATCTATTCGCTTAAGGCGTGCTTCGGGAGGGGGGAACAACGCAAGAGTGTTTGCGGTGTCCGGGCGGGAGGGGTTGAACCTGCTTCGGTCCAACTGCCCTATGCGTGGGTGTATTATGCGTGGCCATACTTTCAACAGATCCTCTTGCGGAACTGTCATCCACACATAACAAGTCTCCCACGCATGAAGAGACTCCTCTTTATCTACAATTGCGCACTCTTTGGTGCGCACCGCTATATAGTACAACTTACGACACCCCAACAGACCTTTCCCCTTTCGGGACCCAA
>RWGZ01001140.1:37784-100839 GCA_009725065.1 Utricularia reniformis | reverse complement strand
AAATAGTAATATTTTGGATGTATAATTATTTAAAAAAATAATTAAATATATATTTAAGGTTTTAGGGTTACTCTTAAACCCGTAAATTGCAGACCATGAAAAATTATGATAGGATCTACAAGCTCTAATTACCCGAAAGTTTAGAAAAACATTAACTTAATTGCAAATTTAAGTTATATAAGACCAATCCTAATGCAAATGGTTGATCATAGGACGATCTTTTTGTTGAAAACTAAACTCAAAGATATGATAAGTTATCTATGTGATAGAATAAAGTAACTACATGGTAGTTACAAAATTAGATAAGATCAAGTAGTTTGGAAGTTTCTTGTATTGGATAAGATTTATGACTTTTATATATAGTTGCATGATAAAATGTAATAGATATGAAAAAAGTAATTGAAGTACCTTCAAGTTTCAAATTTCAATTCGTATGTTTCTTTCTTTGAACTTCTGTGGAGCATTTCAACAAACACTTGGTG
Organism: Utricularia reniformis; assembly: GCA_009725065.1. NCBI lineage: Eukaryota > Viridiplantae > Streptophyta > Magnoliopsida > Lamiales > Lentibulariaceae > Utricularia > Utricularia reniformis. The sequence continues at coordinate 100,357 of RWGZ01001140.1, read as the reverse complement.
TACAGAAACTAGATGAATTTTTGAAGGCTGATTTTGTGAATCAATCCTATCCATTGTATCTGCAAACACAAATCAATACAAGAATATATCACAATCTTCCAACAAAGTGGTATCGGATCCCAAGGTTCAACAATACAAAGAAATGACAAACAATACAACTCTTCCCATGCCTCTACTAACAAAAGAATATTATGAAAACTGGAGTTTAAGAATGCAAGCTTTGTTTGGAGCACATGAAGTGATGGATGTCATCACATCTTCTTTTGCTGAAACTGATAGTGCAACGATGAAAAAGGACAAGAAAGCCATTTCATTGATCTACCAAACCTTAGACGAAAGGATGTTTGAGAAAATGGCTACAACAACCACTTCGAAACAAGCATGGGACATGCTAAAAGCATATTTTCAAGGTGTAGACAAAGTGAAGTTGCAGACCCTGAGAGTAGAATTTGAATCTCTCAAGCAAAAGACCGAAGAAATGATCTCGGATTACTTAATTCGAGTTCAAGGCATCACCAACCAAATGAAGAGGCTTGGTGACACTATGGAAGATGTAAGGATAGTTGAAAAGGTTCTTCGATCATTAGATCAAAAGTTTGATTACATTACCGTGGCTATTGAGAAGGCTAATGACATTAGTAAGATGTCAATAGAAGAATTAAGTGGTTCGCTGCAAACATACGAAGCAAGAATGAAAAGTAGGGAGGATCAAACTACACCCCAACTTCTTCAAGGAAAAACTTTAGAATTTAAAGATTATAAGCGTGGATGGAATCCACGAGGACAAGGTAGGGGAAGAGGAAGAGGACGTGGACGAGGAATATTTGATACTACTATAAATGAACAAGAGAAGGATTTTAATTCTTGAAAAGGAGAAAGAGGATGAAGATGGAATGGACGAGGTCGTGGTTATTGGAGATATGGTGATTCTAGCAGCATCAATTTTAACAATTCAAAGAAGTTTGACAAGTCTAACATTGAATGTTATACATGTGATGAGACCCACAAAATGGACAATTGAAGACTTAATTTGTTTTACTTGGAGTGATAGATTTGGAAGGTTAATTTATGATAGATTGAAGGAGTCATCAAGATATTTTATTTTATTAAGTTTAGTTTAATTTAAACTCAATTTACTTAATGTCTAAAGTAGGACCGAGAATATGACCCATTAGGTCAAAGTAGTTTGTGTTATTAGGTTTTGTTATAAATAAACCTCTAGGACTCTAATTAGAGGACTTTTGATTGATTATATGTGAGGGTTCCTCCTTAGGTTCTTTGATGAATTATTCCGAACTTATCAAGATTTATCTTGTGGCGTTCACTTGGTTTATCACTCACAATTTCTTCTATGTTCTGTGAGTGTGGCACATTTATCATTCTTTTTATTTGAGTACAATTTTATGTTTCTTACTTTTATTCCATATATTTTGTGGGTTACGGGTTATCTAACTTTGGGGGTCACATCAAGGTGTGGTTACAGGTTGATTAATTTCGGGGGTCACATCAAGTCGTATCAGAGCCTAGGAAACATGAATTTGTTCTTTTTGTTATTTCTTTCAAAATTGTTTGATTCAAAAAAAAAATCAACAAAAAAAAGCAATTCGAAAAAAAAATACAAAAAAAAATTCAAGAAAAAAAAGTGGTAAAAAAGATACAAACAAAAAGAGTAGTACAGAAAAAGAAAAAAAAAGATACAAAAAAAATCGAAGAAAAAAGAGTATTTCGTTCTTTCATTACCCCGTCTATTCTAGTTTCTTTCCTAACATATCTATGTTTTTACAAAAAAAAGCCTTTCTTTTTGCAAAAAAACTTCTTTTGGCAAAAAAAAAACTATTCTTTTTGCCAAAGAAAAACAAAAAAAACACTTTTTTTGTAAAAAAAACCATCTTTTTCCACTACCTTTTGCCACATCAATTTGAAATCATTGGTTATGTTCGAATAGTTCCATAAAAACCCTAGATTGGAACATAAGTGGAAAAAGGCAAAGAGTGTTTATTTGAAAAAAAAGCCAAAAAAAGAGAGTGAAAAAAAAATAACCATTAGAATTTTTCTATTTTACATTTTTTTACAGGTCGTGATGTCAACTTCAAAGAATAAAGATATTGTGGATGAAGATAAAATTGATATAAAGTTTATGTTGAATGAAATGCAAAAAGAGTTCTGACGATTAAATGGTCGATTAGAAAACCAAGCTCACTCCATATATCAACTCAGACGTAATGAGAGATTGTTGTTTCAAAATGCTAGAAGAGATCAGGCGATTGTACATTCTGATGATCAAAGCGATGCAAGGATTCGACATACTCGTAGGAATTTTGTAATGACCCGGAAAAAGCTTAACTGAGGAAAAGCTTAACTGAAGAAAAACAGGAACGTGCTGTGGAACAAGTAACGCTGACTCCGGAACTAACATACGAGGAGAGACCAATACGAATATTGGACAGGATGGAGAGGAGACTACGCAACAAGGTGATCCCCATGGTAAAAGTACAATGGTCGAACCAAGGGGAAGGGGAAGCTACATGGGAGACCGAGCACGAAATAGTTACGAGAGCACCCGAGGTGATGGAAGAGTGGTACGCACGAGTTTCGGGACGAAACTCCAATTAAGGTGGGAAGGATGTAATGACCCGGAAAAAGGACAGCACAAACGGAATCCAGACAGGTTAGAACCGCACAATTATTGTTAAGAAAAGGAAAGGAAAGGTAATTTTGTAAATTAACATAAGAAGAGGGGATTTTGGAAGGAGGGGTGAAAGGGTCATTTGGACAAGAGGAGAAACCTATAAATAGGAGTGGAATGTGAAAATAAGGGTCATTTTGGGGCAAAAACGTGAGAAAAATCGAGAGAAAAGGGAATTATCGCGATTCCAGGGACTGCAGTGCAAATTGTCGCGAAAAAGGGGCTGCAGTGCAAATTATCGCGATTCCAGGGACTGCAGTGCAAATTATCGCGATTCCAGGGGCTGCAGTGCAAATTGTCGCGGATTTCGGGCTGCAGTGCAAATTATCGCGATTCCGGGGGCTGCAGTGCAAATTGTCGCGAAAAAGGGGGCTGCAGTGCAAATTGTCGCGGATTTCGGGTCTTTTGTGCAAATTATCGCGATTTTAGGGTTGAACGTGTAAATTGTCGCGGATTTCGGGCCTTTTGTGCAAATTATCGCGAAAACGGATATTTAGGCAAGTCATCACGGAAGTTAAGGGACCGAAACGTAAACTACCGGATATACGAAGAGTAACGGGCGATAGGACGAGCAGGTAAACGGAGTGAACATAGTAGATTAAAAGAAGGTTCAAAATTACAGCTTAAATGAATACTAAATCGAAACGAGAGGAGTGTGAATAAAACAGAAATCTCGGGGTGAGGTGAGCACACCAAACCCGGCATCGTGTTCATGAGCACGGTCTGCCACAGGTAGGGCATGTCCGAGGAGGAATACTTGAGTTCTCCGGAACAGCATTGTGCGCATTACAGAGCCGAACGGAACTGGGCAGGACGGGGTAGCGCCCGAACCCTGACCGGAGAAGGGAGGCATATAGTCTCGTCGAGCCAACTAATAGCTGACGGTTGGTTTGGGCGAGACATGTCGTCGGGCATGTAAAAACCGACCACAGTAGAAACGTAAAAGAGTGGAGAGAAAGGATATAGAAAGGAGAGGAAAAGATAAGTNCTCAATAGATCAATTGCTAGAGTAGTTGATTTGCATCATTATGTCGAGATTGATGAAATGCTACACATGGCGATTAAAGTGGAAAATGAACTCCAGCAAAAGGTGTGTTCTCGATTATATAAGATGACTCCAATTGATAACATGTGGAAGAATGATAAGAAAAAAGAAATGATGATCTTATGGACAAATCTGAATTCTCCAAAGTAAAAGTTAGTTCTTTTCGAAGACATAAAGAATTTAAAGATCATAGTTCATCAAGAGATGAAGATATTCATTGTTTGAAGTGCCAAGAGAGAGGCCACATTGATTCAAAATGTCCGAATAAAAGGATCACTATTTTAAAAGAAACCAGTGAAAAAGAAACAGAAGAGTACTTTGAAATCAAAGAAACCATTTCGAAAGTCAAAAGTAAGGGAGAAGAAGATCCAGTAGATGGTGAATTACTAGTAGCAAGGAGAGATATGATTAATTATGACAAAGAGAAGTGTCAACTACGAGTAAACATATTTCAAACGGATTGTATTGTGAATGGAAAAAATGCACTATGGTTGTTGATTGTGGGAGCTGCACCGATGTTTCTACCAACACTTGGGTTGAAAAGTTGTCATTGCCAACTCAGAAACATACGCACCCTTACGAGTTCAAATGGTTGAATAAAGGTACTTATGTTAAGGTAACCAAACAAGTATCAATTTCATTCTCTATTGAAAGATATGCAAATAAAGTTTATGTGTGATGTTGTTCAAATGCATACGGGTCATATCCTCTTGGACAGACCATGACAATACGATCGGAAGGTCAAACATGAAGAATTTCACTACAAATATTCAGTTGTCATGAACACTTAAAGGATCACTCTTGACCCTTTGTCAGCTCAACAAGCCGTTGAAGATTAATTGAGAATAAAATGCAAACTTGATGAAAAAAAGAGAGATTTGTCGAGGGGAGAGAAAAAAGAAAGGGAGAGAATGAGAGTTCTAGTTTAGGAATGAGAGGAAAAAAAATCAATCAAAATGGGAGAAATGAAAAGAGAAAGTGTGTGTATGAAAAATATAGTGATGTGCGGAGACCCTTGAGTACGAGACAATCATTCTTTATACCGATGTATAAAGATGTGTATGTTATTATTCATGATCTTAACTTCAATCTGCCTAGTTTTCTTGTTTCTTTGTTGCAGAAAGATGGAGATGTGATTCTGAAAGACCTCTCGAGGCTACCACCAATAGGAGAAATTCAATATCCAATTGAATTTAATCTAGTTCGAGAGAGCTTGACCACTTGTGTTTGTTCCTGTCTTCCACATACCCAAGGGAGATGGGTCATGGCGGATGTGTACAGATTGTCGCGCTACAACCAATATCACTGTAAAGTATCGCTATCTCAAACCTCCGTTATATGACATGCTAGATGAATTACATGATTCATGTTTGTTTTATAAAATAGAATTGAGAATTGGATACCATAAGATTAGAATGAAAGAGGGTGATAATTGGAAAAATACATTTAAAATTAAATTAGGTTTATGTGAATGGTTAATTATGATATTTGGCCTAACTGATGCACCTAGTATTTTCATGCTACCAATGAACCATGTTTTGCGTGGAAATTTTGGGATATTTATAGTAGTTTTCTTTGATCATATCCTTATCTATATCAATTCGTTAGAAGCACATGTTGAGCATTTTATTGACATTCTATCTATTTTATGCCGTGTAGAATTGTATGTTAATGTTAAAGAATTTCGATTTTACTCAATGATAGTAACATTTCTTAGTTCTGTTGTGAGCGAAGAAGGAATGAAACTTGATAATGGAAGGATTAGACCAATTCGAGAGTGGCCTACACCTAAACTTGTTAATGAAGTGAGTAGCTTCTATGGTTTTAATGGAAAGCAAGGAGCAGACCATGTACGTCAACATCATGAGAAAATTCGACGTCAATCTGTGAAAGAAGAAAAGAAGTATGCAAAGGTTGAAAACAAAGGATTTAAACAAATAGTTTTTTTATCCTGGAGATTGGATCTGGGAACACACTCGAATAGAACGAATTCCAGCAAAACGAAGATCGAAGTTACAACATAAAGGAGATAGACGATTCCAAGAAACTACCCAAATAAACACCAATTCCTACCGATTGGAACTTCCATGTGAGTACTTGTTAATGCGACGTTATCTGACATGAATCTTTTTTATCATTATTCAGATTTGAGGACGAATCTTTTCGAGGAGAGGGAGAATGATGAGACCCACAAAATGGACAATTGAAGACTTAATTTGTTTTACTTGGAGGGATGGACTTGGAAGGTTAATTGATGATAGATTGAATGAGCCATGAAGATATTTTATTTTATTAANCCATACACCGAACGACATTTCAATAACCGTCCGAAGAGATGAATGATTGTGATTAAATAATTTCTTTGAACTATTATACCCCGGAGCACGATGAAAATCAGGCATATGGTAACGCTCCCCACGATAGGGAGCAAAATAACCCATAGTATTAGCGAACCCCGCATCAACTAAATAATATTTTCCTATAAAATTAACAAAATGAATCCGAATTCTATATATATGCGAAGTTATGCATTAATCACATATCTTCGGGTGGTTTAGGAAAATGATATGCATCATCTTCAAGACATCGGGAAAATATCATACTGTCATGTGTAATTCCTTAAGATCCAGCCATTACAAAAACAAACCGCATGTTAAAGTCACAAACATCATGAACATTTTGTGTTGGTTCGTCTTTTCTTCCTATGAAACGAATTTGGTCACGCTATGGTATTGAAGCCACAATGTGGGTTCTATCTATAGGTCCTATTGCATTTTTAAAATATAGATAACACATGGAATTTGACTGTATATAAGAATGTACCTCATAACAATCTTCGGTCGGTGTAACCCATTTTGTTGTCATCCTAAGACATGCCTTAAGGACATTGTGAAAAGATGTGTGAACTGTATCTGCTCCTCGTTGGAAAAACTCTTGCATATCTCGGTTGCCTTGTGCGCTTCCTGTTATCATAAGAAACATAGCAACCTCCTCTTTGACGTTTATGTATTTTCTTCTCTCTAAACCAAATTCATTCACAAGTATGGCATAGAAGTGTAAAAAAATGGATGTGTTCATTTTTATAGATTTATATGCCCTTACATCATGTCCGTTCAACATCGACGGAAGCATTGCCCACCCACAAGTTGGTCGGTCATGTATTGTTTGTTTCACCATAAATCGATTATGGTACGCATCAACTCCCGCAATAGCCTCCTTACTCTTTCGGACATTTAGGCAAATGCATGAAAATCGATCTTCTTCTTCATCACTAGAAGCTCCATGATTGGAAGGAGATGAAGATGAACTCATTGTATGGAAGAATGTTTGAAAACAACCCATAATACCTACATTTTATAGAATATTTTTGTGTTTCTATCACGGATCCCAGGGAAATTGTGTTTGTTTAAATGTATTAAATAATAAATATGTGTTTCTTTCACGGATCTTGTGAAATTGTGTTCGTTTAAATGTATTGAATAGTAAGTGTGTGTTTGTTTCACGGATCCCGAGAAAATTATATTTCTTTCAAATTATTGATTCTATTAAATATCAAATGTAAGTTTGTTTTAAGTATTGAAAAGAAAACATCCAACATGTAACAAAAAGAAAATATGCAACATGTAACAAAAAGAAAACATCCAACATGAAGCACAAATTCAATATTGATAATTGTTTTCAATAGCAAAAAAACTTCATAATTATATAGTACCAACTCTTTCATTTCTTCGGTGATGTGGCATTAGAGCAACGTAATGAGTTCCTAGAAACTTTGTCATTGAGATATGACTCAAGCCAAGCTAAACGAGTAGCATCATAATTAATCAATATGAAAATTTCACGATAAGAACCTTTTGTGAATAACTTCAAGGTCTAACACCATAATTGACCACCATCTAATATACCAGACATGGAATGTAGAACTTCCATATATCGTTTGATACTATGTTCCTTAATACCTAATACCTTTTGATGATCTAACTCTGAAATTTCAGTCAAACGTTGGATGAAAGTGGTGATCTTGTCGCTATTGCTACCACGCCCATTTCGTCTTCGTTTTTGAGTAAATGTTGATTTTTTTGTGGAAGAAGGCAACCAATGTCTTTAGTACTCAACATTGTCTCAGTATGATCAAGAGTTGTCTCGTCATGAACTTGCTCCGTGCCATGATTATATTCTTCAAAGTCAAAGTTCACATCTTCCAATCCCGGCGGTAATAAACCTGAACTAGGCATGTATGAGTGAGTTCCCTCAACTATTATCCCGAAAAAAAGTTGTTCTTGCATGTCTGCAGTAGTGGACCTCTATTTCTAAAAGTTTTAGTAGTTGGGCATCTCTAGAAATCATATAACGAGTAATAAATAGTACAATAAGGTAAAAATTATAATCAAATTATATAAAAAATAAAATTTTAGTACCTTGATCTTATAATCCCACCAATCATTATCAGCTCGTGATACATTTGACACTCTATCCATACAACACCAGTGTTAGAATACAATTTTTTTCACAAAGTCCACTCCGCTCGAAAGTCTCTGTACTTATTTTTGATTTGTTGTATAGTATATGTGCAACATGTTTCTTTGTTAAACTTGTTAACAATGTTATCCCAACCAACTTTATTGAATGAAGTGGTCGGTGTATTTCTCGTTTTCATCTCATCAATAGAAATGATGATGTACATTTTCAACCGTGAATATATCCAATTAGCTTTTTGTGCATGAACCATTTCTCACTTTTTTTGTTTCGAAATAAGATCGAAACAAAACCAAGATATGTAAATGCAAATGTCAATATTAAAACCAAGATATGTAAATGTAAACTAAGATCGGAAAACAAAACCAAAATATGTAAATGTAAATGTAAATGTAAATGTAAATGTAAATGCCAATATTAAAACAAACCATTTATACAAATTGCTTCATATTCATCAGAATCAAATCAACTTGTAAAAAATATAGATAGCGGATTGATTGCTTTTCCTTATTCGTTATCTATTTTCTAAGGCAGCACACACAAGAAACTATTATACTTAAGCTACATTCTCTTAGTTAAAAAAATTATTGCAAATATATGTTACTTTTAAAAAGAGAATCTAAAATTTTAGAAACTATTACCTCTAACAAAACGAATATCATGACAACAAATCTCATTTATAAAGTTCACATACATTGTTTAAGACAAGAGAATAGAGATAAAAGGAACCTTGAATAAGTGAAACTCAACAAAATCAATAATTAGTTTAAGACAATAAAATATTGATTTAATCCAACATTTATAAAACCGGAATACAAAACAATAATCTAGCGAAATTCTCAACAAAATCATGACATTCATGAAATTCTCAACAAAATCGAAAACGAACTCGAAATTCTCAACTAAAAACGGAGTCAAAATTCTCAACAAAATCGAAAACCCATTTGAGTTCTCAAAAAAATCATGAAAACTTACCGACAATGAACGAATTCCGGTGACTTCGATCGGCCTCAAGTGATTCAAGTTGAAGAAAAACTTTGAGAATGAAGTTGAAACAAAAACTGGTGGCTTTGAAGGAAACCTAAAATTTTTAGGATTCTAAAGACAATAATGTAATTGGAAAATGAAGAACAAATTCTACATTTTCAAATTAACATAAAATAGTGATTTTGCATTTTAAATGTAATTTATCATAATGCAAGAATGCATTCCTCGGAAAACAAAATGCAATACGGTAAATGTTTAGTATAATTAATCAAAATACGTTTTCATACCTAAAATGCATTCGAGTTCTCTTCCTAAGGTTATGTTCTGCATGTGTTTTGAAACTGGAATGCAGTTTGAGAATATGTTTTCAGAATGTGATTATAAATCAAGAATGCATTGAGTGTTCTGTAATTGATAAATTGAATTGCATAACAAGAATAATATTCTGTATAAAATTGGATTTATCCAAATTAGATTCATCAACGCTAGTATCTCCATGACGAAAGAAATTATGTATGATTATATTTGCACGTTAAAGATACATGAGAATGGACAACTTACAAATATGTCGAACGATATTGTAAATGTGAGATTGTTGAAGGTGAAAGAAAATATGATTTTTTAAATGATATATTTATAATTTAAATAACGAGAACGTATTCTAATTTCCAGATCCAGCCTCCTACCACATTTTGCATTCAAATAACAATTTGAAAATACATTCTATTTATAATCAGAATGTAAATGCTAAATTGTTCTATAAAAACTATAATAATAAATTCTAACATCAAAATACATTTTGATAATACACACAGAACATAGCCTAATATTAGATGAACAATACAAACAAAATTATACTGCGCAACTCCATTTCACTCCATGTTTCAATTTAACAATTGGCGATGGGATTTCGTGGAATAGCCAAGAATTGTATAAGAATCGCGAGGGAGCGAGTGTAGAAGGCGCTTCAGTATTCTTACCGTGACCGTGGCAACAAGGAGTCGTGACAGAAGCGCGATATGCGTTCGCTTTCGATCGAACGGATCAACGCCTGTAGTCGCCAACATGATGTACGCTTCTTCTCTATCTTATCCCCATTTTTTCGATTTTCTTCAGTATGCTCTTATGATCAATCTTGCGCAATTATGCATGTTCACCCTTTTAAGTTCATTAGTTTGCGCTTAGATCCGAAATTGAGTAAAAAAGTGGGAAATTTAGTCTTTTCAGTTAGGTATAATCCTTCATTTTAGTCCTTGTATAGAATCCATAGCATTTAGGTGCCTTGCCTTCATACTGAGCCGAGAAACTATTGCTCTACTTTACTTCAGCTGTTCTCCAGCATCATTGTACTAAAAGAGCCTTCAAAATGATCCTTTTTCTACGCCTTATTCGTTTATCTTGTTGACTTGATTTTCCGGGTATGTATTTGTTCACAATTTGGTGTGAGCTTAACAGGTGAATTATGGGAATTTGATGAAAGGAGAACATTCAGTTGAACAGGAAAGTTCTCTCAGAGCTGTGAATTCACGAGCCTTACCGCATCAAATCACTAGTAGACATCTCCCGCAATGCACCCAAAAGAGAGGGTCTTGCAACTCTGCTATGATATGAGATTCCACGCCCTTCTATGGTCTAAGGTTCGTGCACGCTTGGATGATTATCGACATTGTTGTTGATCGAACACACTTGATGGCAAAATACGTTTTTGTCGATCAGGCACACCTAGAGGACGATCAGTATTGTTGTCGATCGGTCAAGAGGATCGAGTACTTGATATTGAAGGTGACAAGGAATTGATCCGAGGATATGACTTGGAGGCAATGCATCGAGGACTGATTGATCGATCAGTCTAAGATGTGAGTCAGTTATGAAAATGAGATAATCAATGTGTTGTGGTTCCTTTTTAGGAGTACCAGCAGTTACCGGATTTTGATCGTAATTAATGACAAAAAATCGGCTTTATTTGTTGTTTGTGGAGACAACTTGAAATATAGAAAATAAAAATAACACATGTGATTTTAACGTGGAAAACCTCTTAAGAAAGGGGGAAAAACCACGTTATCGAGAGGAGAACCTCTACGAAAATTTCATTAATAAATCAAGGGAAATGTACAAAATGAATAAGAACAACAAAATGAATATACAGCAGGTCAAGGCTAACGTAAATTGGCCTCATGAGCTTATCATTTAGCTATGTATTTATAGAGGGGGAGACGTGTGTGGATCACATCATGTAACCGCCTCTGACAATGTCATTTTCCCATGCCAGAAAACGTGGTTGAACCCAAGGTACGAACTGCGTGAACATGCCCGAAGCGTGGAGTGCACGTTGATGCCCAGAGCGTGGGACACGTGAGCTATAACCGTTTTGGATCGATCCAAAGAGTCGGTCCCCCGGATGTTCTCAATTACCCCTAACTTCATCTTCGGTCCTGAAACACAAGTGGACCTTCGGACCAGTTATTTCCATAAGATTGGGTCAACATCCAGCCTGTCAGGACCTAAGCTGTCTGCCGAGCCCTAAGCTGTCTGCCCGGACCAAAGTTGTCTTCCGGGACCTAAGCAGTTTGACGTGCCCTAAGGAGTCTATCGGGCCTAAGCTTTCTACTTGGCCCTAAGTTCTCTACCGGGCTCGATCCTATATTTGGTAATTTCGGCTGTTGAATCATCGCTTGAGTCTGACCACCTTCATCTTGGTTTAGAACTCATTCTTGGTACCCGGTTTAATGGTTCTCAACAAGAACGCATCCTTGGTACCCGGTTTAAGGGTTCTCAACACAATGAAACAAGATCATGTATAAATCGTATTTCGTAATGCATCCTAAATATCTCCAATCACATTATTCATATAAAGAAATCTTAGTGTTCATTGTTAGAGAATCATGTATTCTGAATTTCTTCTTCGTGTGTATTGTATTCTTCTTATAGTTATTTTGGCCGTTGCGCTACATTAAAACTTCTTGTGTTGTTATTTTCTTTTGTTTTATTCTCGAGTTCTAATTACTCTATTGAATTTGTTCGCACATATATTTCCCCAACAAACCATCTTCTATTTTTGTAAATTACTGGTTCTTGTGATCGTATTTCGTATCAAAAACTACCTTACAAATAAGGATTCATCGATATATCGAATCGCATACCTGACTCATACGAAACAATCATGCTTTAAGCCAACTCACATCTAAGTTTAATCCATGACAAAATAATCCCAAATATTTCTTCAACTCTCTCATTTTCTTCACCAATCATCAAATGCCACATTCCTGGCAAAATCATCAATGTTTTATCTCTACTTCCAGCCATTTTATACACAAACTTAGCTCCTTCTGGATCACAAACTTCATCCTTTTCACCATGCAAAACCAGCAAAGGAACACTAATCTTTTCACAATTTCCCTTAATGTAATCACACACCTTAAAAATCTCTAAACTCGACCCCGGTGTCGGCTTACCGCAGCTCCGTCGATTCGGGCTTTTCCAAACAAGCTTTCTCTTCCAATCTTCTCTATAAGAAATACTTGAAGGCGCCCTTATAATTGCAATTCTCCAATTAGAAGCAACATAAGCAGCGATCTTAGTAAGCTTATCAAGTGGCCAAAGTCTATACTTCTTTGAAATTTTACACATTGAACCACTTAAAACTAACCCTTTCCACTCCTCCTTCTGCTTTAAACACAAGAGTAACCCGATCGCACCACCTAACGATTCTCCGTAGAGAAAATGCGGGATATTCGGATACCGATTCCTGGTCGAATCGAAATATTGAATACAATCATTCACTAATAAGTGAAAATATGGGATGTGATCAGATTGACCTTCAGATAAACCATGACCTTGTAGATCAAGTGCACAAACAAAGAAACCCGATTTAGCGAATGCGACTGCGTTGAGTTCGAATAACCAGCTGCTTTCTGAAGTGTATCCATGGATCATTGCAATGAGGCCTTTGAGTTTGAATGATGAAGATGAAGGGTTCCATGTTTGTGTGAAGATTTTGAGATTTTGGGCATTGATCATGAAGGTTTCATTGTGAGAAACTTGGTTTTTTTTGTAGAATTCTTCTCTTGTTAGAGTACCGTATGGACTGTTCTCGTTTGCTTCATGAATTGGATGCTCCATTTGTTTTGTTTGCTTTTGGTTTCAAGCTTCTTATTAAAGAAGAATCTGTCATTCATTGAATAGGTGTTGACTAATTCGTTCCCAAAAATGGATAGACTCGAAATGATATTTTATGAGTTTGTTTGTTTCAATTTTAAAAATATAATAATAATATATTTCTTAAAATGGTAGTATCTTGCTTTTTTTTATCGTGATTTATATATAAAAATATATTATAATTAATATAAATAATCATTTTAAATCACGACGATACACGTTAGTTTTAATAATGATGGATAGATCGTGATTTTGTAGAGAACATAATACAATTTTACTTTTTTGTTTTGAAAATCTCATTACAATTAACCGCTATTGCAATTGCAATTGCAAAAACAAGCAAAACCTATATGTCTTTATGTTAAAATTTTGGATACCCACTAAACAAATCATATGGTGGTTGTAAAATATGCATCAAAGTCGTATCAAAGACATATTTATTATATGTATTAAAGTATATTTAATTCTTCTTTTCTTTCTTTATTTTATTGGGGACCCATTTGAAACCATTAAACACTCAAAATGATTTCTAAATTTCATTATTTTAATAAATATAGTTATAAAATTTGGTTTTAAAAAAATCATACTATTGTAATTTTGTAAATCTAATTAATTAATTTAAATTTGTGTAGATGACATATTTACCTTCTTACATGATTGTTATTTTCAGACATGAATCGTGTGGATCCAATGTCAATTTAAAATGTAGTGGCTGGGATTTGTCAACAATTCTCAGGAATAAATTTATAATATAGTTAAAAAATTACTTAAAACCAACGTGGGAGTGGACAGTATTTTACTATTTAAATTATTTATGTTTTTAGTAATATTAAATAGTCTCGGCGCTGAATCTACTCACCTATGAAATTAAAGAAGAGGACCAAACTTATAGGTAACATATATATTTCTTTTAATTTATTTTTTTAATCAATATTTTAAATCTAATGTATATTAGAAATTTCCGACATGTCGATTTTGATTTATATTTAAACAAAATATTGGCCGATATTAGTTTTGAACGTCGGATCGAATCTAACTTATTTAATTTAGAAAAAAAGATATATAAAGTTTGCAGAATTCTGTTATTCTTATTTTTTCGAATTAATAACAATATTGATATCGCACTAAGAAATTTATTAATTGATGACACAACATATTCCTATATAATTGTTCCCGAGTCGAGAAAGGAAGCTGATCGATATATTTTGATGATTGGCTTGGATTGTAACTTTTCGTATTATTTGGCTGAATTACTTATTATATTTAATTTGGATAACTTACAAACTATTGATTACTATTTGAGTTTCATCAGAGATAGTAGTGACACTAGTAATTGAGTTTTGTTAAAAGATTGTATATTTTTCTTTATATTAATAATTTAATTTATTTTAAAGATACATATCCGATATTATTTTTAAAAATTGGTTATAATATCATTTTCGATATAAACTCAATGGTTGAAATTTAACCGTTCACATCTATTTACCATTTAAATTACATATTAACAACTATAACTATAATGACACAATTTTAATTATAATATTGAGTTTATATTTAATATTCAAAGGTGTCAAAATCATATTTAATTAGGCAGTTGTGAGTTATGATGAGAGGGGCGTTGAGACATTAATGACCTAAATAAATCCTTTAATTTAATAAAATACAAATAAAACTATTTTGATTTTATTTTGTGTGAATTAACTGAGTCAAAGAGCTAAATATGCTCAAATTTAGTATCAATTTTTAAATATTAAATATGAAATATTGATGTTTTTAATGAAAATATTGTTATTAAAACAGTTAAATAATGAGATGCCAAATATAACATGCAAGGCAACCCAACGATGACTGTGACGTGAGGTTCTTGTCTATAGTTTTTTACTTTTTCAAGTGAATAACTTTAAATAAATAAATATATATATATATATATAACTTAATACATTTTAATATAAAAAACCTAATTATTTATATGAAATAATTTATGCAATTCCATCTTGTCAAATAACCTAAACAACCTAAAACTTAAAAACACAATTAAATAGAATCAAGTTTATGAATACCAGTTGTTTTTATCTATGTCATTCTAGCACCCGATTTCCGCAAATTGAAAACCGTTTGAAAATCTCTAACAAAATAAGACCCGTTTGAAACATTATACAAAATTTACTAATGATATTCGAGAATTTTGCAAAAAATATTAAAAATTTACGAGTTCATTAAAGTGTCAATGATAAACAGTATTGAAAACTTTAAATATCTTATTTGAATTTAATTGAAGTTTGTGAGCTAAAAATATATATATTTGTTAAAAAAAATGTAACATATTTATAATTTCTTAACTTCGAATAATACCCTTTAAACAACATGGAAATTGGGGACCGTGGACAAACATCACACCACTTACATTTGTTGGTTATAAGAGATATTTTTTTCTTATCAACGTAATTTAAAAACAACTTAGTATATCCTCAAATCGAAATATGGTGATCCGATCAGATATCTGATCTACGAACACCCCTGATAAATATTATTCACCAATAAATGTTTTGAATATTTTGTCATTGGATTTCTCCACTAAAACTATGTCATCTAAAGCCAATAATTAGAATCAATTCAATAAAGATAGTATAAAGATTATACAATTAAAGTTGATATATTACATGCAAAACACTCAACATTGATATAATACATTATATTGACTCTCAAGTTTTAAAAATTGGAAAGTGCTTCTAAGTTTAATAATTACACTAAAGTTTGAGAAATATTTAAATTTAACTCTAATATAAACCCAATGTAAATTTAAGAGAATACCATTTCCAAAGTACCAAAACTATCGAAAATAATTTCTAAAATTAGGGTTTTTAGTGCTGAATTACATTACATTTACACTATTTCGGACATGGTCACGCTTGTAATTTCCTCAATAAAAAATAAAATACCAGTAGGAAAACAAAATGATAGCCTTAACAAGATCATTTCAGCACAATATACGCAATGAAAACCGGGCAATAACATCGAAAATATCCATTCAAAACCACCACAAATATGAAGATGAAAAATCAGTACTTGATTGGCTCAAGAATACTTAGTTGGTTACCTAGCTTTGCTTCTGCAGCTTTCTCTGCTTTAACTCTTAGTTTCATCAGCTGCTTTCTCTTTTCGTATGATATCTGAGCTTTCTCCTTTCTCTTATTCTCAAGTTCCTGTGGGATTCAAGTATTGTTCATAAAATATGTCGAAAATCCTCGACGTACAAAATAACACAAGGGGAATGTTCATAATGGCTATATGGTTAAAATCGAACTTACCCTTATAGTATCGTAGTGATTCCAGCCAACTTCTGATGATAATTTTCCTAGCAAGCAGTACTTGTGGCCTGCTTGAAGCCTCAATACTCTGTTTGTTAAATAACTCTTAACACATGAGATGATGCAAAAAAGATAGACAGATAACTAAATCGTATAAACAAAAGTGTGAAGGAATTACTTGAGGGCATCAGGGATAACCATTCTCTTGATCTTGTCATAGGGAGGTGGTACGCCCTCGTATACCTTAAGACGAGCAAGTGCGGCTTCTCCTCTCTTCGTCTTGTGTGGGATCATCCTAAAAAACAAGATATTTCATTCATATTTCGTAACATATATCTAGATTAAACCAAGATTGCATAAGAGCAGAGATCATGAAGTATATTAGTTTAGAACCCAAATTTTGTTTTCTCTAGATAAGCAATAATATCTCTAAAAAAGTATTAGTAGATACCACGATCGTTTCTAACAAATACCTCTATTGGTTCTAGGAACAACAATGATGAAAATCAACATTATAAGATATGGTTAATAAGCCTTAGCACTGGCGTGAGTACATACATCGAACAGAAACCAAAATTGCCAAGATAAAAATTGATAATGCTAAATCTACACGATGTGAATTCAATTCAAAATAAAGTGGATGATATAGTACGAATTTCATAATAAATCGGTGATTTGGACAAAAAACCTAATAGAATATAAATAAAAATTGATATTTGGGGGAAATTAGCATACCCACGAATCGTTCTCCATAGAATCTTAGAAGGAGCTCGGAAATGGATTGGACCATGAGAAGGCTTAGTGTTCATCCTCTTGCGGAGAAACCGCATGTACTTCATTTTCTGGCGGACAAGACCACCAGAAAGGCAAATCTCCTCACATCGAACAACGACTATCCTTTGTCCATTCAGAAGCTCCTTGGCTAATATTGAGGCGAGCCGGCCGAGCATGTGATGCCTCGCATCTATCACCACCCTCTTCACGCAGAGACCGGAGCCGGACACCATACTCGCTTGCTTTACGAGCGGTGTGTGGATGCTGGATTAGGGTTTACGGCAAAGGTTACGAGTTTATAGTCTCGCTTAGGCTGCCCACCTAACATGGGCTTGGCCCAATAAATCATATTTATTCATCATTTCATCTTTTTTAAAAATATGGTATTTCTTATTAAATATAAATACATGTCAAGTTATTATGTAATTTCGAATATTAAAAATGGTCATTTTTATTATTAGTGGATATTTTGTAATGTAGAAATAAGAATAATGAGAGATATGATCAGACCTTCTTTAATGATGAGCGTCCGAAAAGTTAACTTTATCATTTCAAATCATATTTCGCACTCTTTACATTATCTTTCTCTAATTTAAAATAAATAATTTTACTATCAATTTTTCTTTCACTCCTACAACTTTATCGGCACACTTCAATTTTCAACTTTTATTTTTTCATATTTTTTTAATAATAATGTTTCATCGAGATATCTATGTTATATATTTGTCAATTAGAAAAATAGTTTTTAGATAAATATTAATGTCAAACAATAAAAAATAGTTCAAATACCATTATTTAGATTAAAATATCAAAAACATTACATAGTACGGAAATGAGTCCACATATGCTCGACTAAATAATCTTTAAGACGCCGATGAGTTCTAACCTCCATCGAGCTGATTGAACGTGCAAGATAAACTTGAAATGCTACATTAGCTTGTTCAAGATGATTGTCTGATGTTTCAGAAGCCTCTTTTTGTTCAAACTCAATTAGATCCGGAGTAAGAACATGACCACGTTACTCGACAATCATGTTGTGCAATATAATGTATCCGTATATGATATCGGTTAGAGTTTATTGATCCCATATGCGACCTGGATTAGTAATAATTTCAAATCTAACTTTAAGTACTCATAATGTTCGCTCTACATCCTTACGCGCATTCTTTTGACAGACATCAAATAGAAGACTTTTTTCGCCTGAGTGAGGGTGATTGTTTGACAACTACTGGCCATTTCGGATAGATATCGTCGGCCAAGTAATAGCCCATATTATAATTATTACTATTCACCAATAAATGAACTCTCGATGCTCTTCCTGTGTGTAATTCATCGAATAACGTTGAGTGACTCAAAACGTTAAAGTCATTATTGGCCCAGGTGTTCTAAAAATTTAAGGTCATATCCATATAGCAGCATAATCAACCACCTCTAGTACTATGGTTGGGAAATCTTTATCGCCACATACATATTTATCCTTCCAAGCTACTGGTCATTTTTACACTTCCAATGAATGCAATCTACACTTTCAAGCATTCATGGGAAGCCACGTTCTTCTCTTGAAGTCAATAGTTTTTGAAAATTCTCGACAGTTGGACATCTCATATACCTATCATCGACAGTTGAACACGATATGAATAGCAGATACAAAATTTCTAAGGCACTGAAGAATAATGGTTTCACCAATTCATACATATTCATCGTTGGCATCCACACAACATCCATATGCTAACATTCGCATAGCGGATGTGTAATTCTGAAGTGTAGATAAAGACGAACGTCAAGTTGAAGGGTGGATCCCTCCACATGTGTTGTGGGGCACAATTAGAGAAAACAAAATAAAAGAAAAATCAAAAGGAACGTGACTTTTGATTTGTAGAAGCAACGTTTGAAAAAGTATATCAACTTCAACTAATCCCCTTTCTATTATTTATATAAGGATGTATTTGCAGTAACCTAAGATCATCCTAAACCTCATCTCATTTAGTGAGTAAAGAGAAAGAGAGGAAATATAGAGAATAGACGTTTTCTTCTCTGATCTCGTGTCCAAAAGATTTTCGGAAGAGTGTGTAATATATTTTCTTCTGAATATCTTCTCTGATCTCGTGTCCAAAAGATTTTCGGAGTCTCAAAATAGTTGAGGGGTAATCGAACTGTTGGGTAAACATTGTTTTACCGTCAATTTTGGGTAATTTCTACTCTATATATATTTATGTAGGATATATTCTCTTTGTATACTATATTTGGGTGAACCACGTTAAATTTCGATGTCTATTTATTTATCATATTTGCATCGTCAATACATTGAATTCCTAATTTCCGCTGTGCTCTCAACACTAGCGACATCAAATTTTTCTTGAAAATAAGGATTTACTACTAAACAGCTGCAACTGCACTCTCGAACAAGGAGCGAGACATTCTGAAAAATCGCCGAAATTGACAATCAATGTACGTTGGGTTAATACAGAAGTAATCTTTCACTAGTCGAACGTGGCCAATCTCACGACCGCATTCAACGACTTGACATTTTCCCGACCTACGCCTTGTTGTTTTGTTTGATGAGTTTTCATGTTGCTCGTCCTCCAAGAGATAATCGATTGCAGGTGATATTGTCTGGGGTTATTTATGTAAATATAATACCCCCGGGGCTCGTCTGACGTGACTAAATGATATTTTTGATTTTCTATTATATTTATTGAGTAATGTGATTTCGGGGGTGGTCTCGTAATTTGGTCATGTCGGGCCCATGTATGAGGATTTTGATGGTGTTTTGAGCTATTTTGGATGATTTCGGTCGGAAATGATGCTATGGGTATTTTAGTTATTTGACACTCGGAGAGCTCGTTGGCGACCTTATGCGGTACTTTTGGCTATCTCCTAAGCGTTCGGAGACGATGAACTGGTGAAGAGTATTCCCGGGTATTTTCTCGACATTACGTGATACTAGTGTTCGATTGGTGTGCATTTTCGAAGTTCCCGGACATTGTGAAACTTATTCCAGTTTAATTGGATATTTTCTAAGTAAGTTAGACTAATTTGATTAAGATTGGACTTTTGGACCTTAAGTTGACTTATTGGACAGATTTTTTCTATAAATATAAGACCCCAGGCTACAGAAAATGGTTCAGACTCTTGGTACGTTTCCCAAAGCTCCAAGTTTCGCGAGTTTTTGGCCTATTCGCGACTTTTGTACAAAAAGTCACGAGAACATATATTCATGCCCGTAGTCGCGAGATTTCGTCGCCTGGCCCCCCGACTCGCGACTTTTCATCACTTGACCCCATGGAGTAGCGACTTTTTGCCCGCATCCGCAAGATTGTGCACATGGCCGCGACATTTTGTGAGTACTCACGAGTTTTTGTCAAAAACTCACGACTGACTTGGTCTCCGGCGCGACGGAGTAGATTTGATCGTTTTTCGTACCGTTTCATTCAGATTATCATTATCTCTTAATTATACTTGTATCATTTGATTATCATAGTGAAAACCAATGTAAAGCTTTGCTTTCCCGATGACGTATACTCACACATTGTGGGTCCAACCTCGTATATCGCTCGTGTCCCCACAATAATTGAACTCACAATTATATAATAAATTGACTGATCATAAATAAATGATCTAAAACATTTTTTGACGAGATCAACGGGTGATATCAAATCTGGAATATTGTTGAAGCTAAATAGACAACGTGTATATCAGTATGATCCATGTTGTTTCAAAGATTAAGTTGTGCTCAAAAATTGTGATGAATTTTGAGGAAACAATGACACTCTTAAATATTTAGACGTAAGAGCGGTAGGTGAAAGGGTAGTTGTGTGCACGCCTAGGTTTGGTTGTTGGGTATAAGAGTTGTTGTAGGTATATGTAGTTGAATGGATGAGTATGTAGCTAATAAATCATTCACATGGATATGATTTAGGTTATGTACAAAAGTTCTTGTTTCCATTTATGATCACATTTGAATTCCAATATTCAATTATTACATTTTATATTCATAATCATAATGTGAGTTAAAAACAACAATATCAGTATAATGAACAATGAGAAAGTCATTTCAAACAACTTATATAAAATAACTAATACATAAACAATTATCCAAAATTACATAGAAGTTTTACCAAGACTAATGTCATATATCATCATCACCTAAATTGATGTTAGATTGTGATGTCGAGGAGTTAGGTTAGGTACTCCATGTTGAAATTACTTTACTAAATGCTTCATCATTGAACCGTAAGCAATTTTCTCATCTCACGTACGGATGAGATCGCAATGTGATGGATAAAGAGCTCATTATGTCTATCTAACTTTGATGTATGATCAACTAACCTGTTTTCATACGATAATATGATGTCTTTCTTCTCATTTGAAATTTCATTAGAGCTATTTTTTTTTCCATTTGTTTTCGATTTGCCTTATTTTTTACGATGGGATGTTCTTGAGCTTGAGGAATAGACTCACTTTGAAAAGACACATTTGAGGTTGGAATTTAGAATGCAATCCCCCCTCCACCACCAATATGCGTTTATCTTTCATTTCGTGATATCCCACAATCAATGACATACTTGAATATAACAACTTAACATAAGAAATATCAAATTAAATAGCAATTGTAAAACAAACATGGAAACAATTGTATTGCCATCCATTTGGGTTGATCTCGTAATATTTTCAA
Organism: Utricularia reniformis; assembly: GCA_009725065.1. NCBI lineage: Eukaryota > Viridiplantae > Streptophyta > Magnoliopsida > Lamiales > Lentibulariaceae > Utricularia > Utricularia reniformis. The sequence continues at coordinate 78,251 of RWGZ01001140.1, read as the reverse complement.
AGCTTTGATATAAGTAAACGTCTTTCCAATCTCTGAATGATATGTTTCAAATAACTTGTCAATATAATCATAATTCTTGAAATCACTAGGATGATCACGAACAATCCTTTTATATTTTCCACAAAATAATTGTACATCTTTACTAAGCATACATCATTTCTTTCTTAATGTTTCAGAATCGCGAATCATTGTTATTTCCCCACCCAATGTAATGACTTCACAATAATAAGTAGTCACAACCTTCCAAAATGAACTCATCTTTTGTGAATTTCCAATCACCTGGTCGACAGATGTGTTCAACCATGTTGAACACAATAGTTCGACTTCGTCTTCTGTCCATCTTTGAGAAGTCGACATTTAATATATAGTACATGTTAAGAAGTTTTTATCAAATTAGATATATGATTATATCAACATCAAAAGAATTACATATTTCTTTTCCATCAACATTATAAAGTTTTTTGTTAAATTTGATATATGAAGGTTATCTAAATATATTAAACTTGAGATGTTGCTTTGATCAGCAAGAGAATAAACATACACATGATCAAGAGAATGATTAAGAACTCTGTCTCTATACTTGAAAAATCATAAAGTAGCATCATCCAATGCACATAGATAAATAATACAAATGACAATAAATAAATTAATAAAATTATAAACTAACTTGACAATTGAGAAACATATTCGAATGTCAGCTATCTTGCAAAAAACTCATAGATAAATAACAACATGAATCATATATTAACAGTTACAACATGCTTATAACTGTACAACAAAGCATCTTTCCCAGTTTCTTCACTAACACACAAATTCAAAATTTTAGGTTTTCTCGGCATACAAAAATTAGAATACGTTTCAACTTGAGATTAATCAAAGATCTAAATCTATGGAATAATTGAACAATTGAATCAAAGCCTAAGAAATTTTAATCGAGCCTCTTTGGATATATATATAGATGCCCTAAAATTCTTGGAAAAAAAATACATTACCAATTACCTCCAGAGAACATAGGTGAAGATTTTCATATGATAGTTCAAGTTTATTCTTTTGGTTGTGTATAGAAAATAATCTTGAGAAGAAGATGGGTTGTTCTGCTTTCTTGAAGCACTGCGAAGAACAAATAATTGATAAATGAGGTAAGGTGTCACACTTTTAGGTCGTAACGGGGAGAAGACGAAGGATTGTGAGGTGGAATTGGAGAGAAATAGATTGATGAAGGGGGAGAGGAGGCAGTAGCGCATCCGTGAGAAGAAGAAGATGTGAGGGAGAAAAAGATAGAGAGAGGAGGAGAAATTATAGAGAGATAATAGATATTTTGATTAATGATTTGGTATTTTGATCCTAATACAATCTGGATTATATATCCGTATTTATCGGGTTATGGATATAAAACAATACAACTTAATCAAGCCCAATAACTCTACCAAACCGATCCCGGATCGTGACAATACCCACTCTTAAAACGATCATTGACCCCAACGATCTACGTCGTAATCTATCTATTAGCCCTTCTAAAAGCATCTTCTTTCTTAATGATTTAGAGGCAGCAATTTCTTTCCAATAGGTCTTCACCTGTCATCAGCTTTTCTTTTCAATTTTGTAGAAGATAGTAGCATTTCTGATATTTTTTTTTTCTTTCGTATCTTCCCAAAAAATATGTTCATGAAGAAAATAATAGATTATATTCCATAATACACAAAATAAAACAAGCAGCATCTGGCTAGTGAGCAACGCACCAAAAAACACAGAGAACATTACAAAAACCTTAAAAATACCAGTGGGCGAAAAACAATAAAAACAGTTTCGAAAATGTTAGATCTAGAAATTTTCGGGGCATGGAAAATTAAATGAATTTTTTTCGAACGTAAATGAAGTTCGGATGAAAAAACCGTAGCAAATCTTGGTGTAGATCGGAGAGCTTCGCAGCGGAAAGAAGCTTCGAATTTTCAGTTGAAAAAAACCCGATTTAGGTTTTCTAGTTTTAGAAAAACCTGATTTAGGTTTACTCGTCTTAGAAAAATTCGGTTTAGGTTTTCTAGTCTTAGAAAATCCCGACTTCGGTTTCCCAATTATCACGCTCCGATACCATTTGTCACGCTTTTAGATCGTAACGGGAGAAAGGACGAAAGAGATGGAGGTAGAAATAAGGGGGGAAGAGACTAAATAATGCTAAATAGGAAGGCAGCCGTGGTGGTGAAGGGGAACCGTAACGGAGAATAGAAACGAGAGAGAAGAAGGAGAATTGTAGAGAGATAAAATGAGAATGATATTATGATTCGATAATTTTGATCATAATACATCCTAGATTATATATTTGTATTTGTCGGGCTAAACACATACAATAATACAACTTGATCAAAACCCAAGAACTTCGCGAAGCCGATTCCGAATTGTGACATAAGACAAGTTAACGTTCGTATGAAAGAAATAAGGAAAGTCATGTTACAAAAAAATAAAATGACGTTAACAATATATCGTTGCTTGCCAGGATACTTGAGACACTCATGGTTGAAGAATGCCTCATGATATAAACAATCATAATTTTAAAAAATTGTTTTTGAAATAGATTCCATCAAATGATTTTTTTTTATTTTAAATTAATTTGTTTTTTGAAATAAGTTAATTTAAAGAAAATTAGAAAGTGACGCAAATAACATCACATATTTATTTCCATGAACAAAAAGGAAATCAAGTGAATCACACATGAATAGCTCACTATTCATCTAACTGCTGGAGTTCAGCCTTCAATTGCTCAATCTTAAGCCCCATGGCTCTCTGAATCGCCGCCTTCTCATTCTCCTTCACTTTCTCCAATAACCGCTCGTACAATCCAAGAACTTCGCTGACCGCAGTGCGAGCGCATTCCGCCTCTTCGTTGAAATACACAGTTTCTTTTGATTCCATTGCAGATTCGATCTCTTCTCTTGCTACCGCAAATTTCATATTAATACTATCTACTTCCTTGTCGATTTCGACGCTGTAGCTTCTGTACTCGTGGAAAATTGGGAAACGAGGAACTGGAATCGATCTCGTTTTGTTGTGAAAAGTGTAGCTTTTCTTGAAATCACAAAATGAAGAGAATTTTGGGAGATATTTTGGAAGAAATGTGGAATTAGGGTTTGGATATTTCCAAAACTGATGCCTGAGGAGGAATTTGTGGAGATTAGAAGGACGATGAAGCATTTCTTCTCAAACTGTATAGAAATCGATTCAATTGGGGATTTAGGGTTTACAAAAGAGACGAATAAGAATGGGAGGCTGTACACATCGCTATGTGTTTACTGTTAAGGTATTTCATTGGGCCTCCGTTCAAATTGGGAAAGCCCGGCACGTTTTAATTTAAAAAATAAATATACAAAAATGAAATTACCACTATTCTAAGGATGATTTGACATTTAGCCTATTAAATTTAATGTGAAATATTCAATTACATACCATAAAGTTACTCAAAATTCATTAGTAGTATTGATTTATTTTTTAGAAAAATATTGCAAAGAAAATGTATATTGGTTAAATACCATATTGAAATTGTCATAAGTGTGAGTGATTGTGTTTATAAACGTGATAAATACATCACATAATAGTTTATCAAGTCTTTTAATGTGTGATACCTTAATCATGTTCGTCCAAACTCTTATGTCGTAATTTCGGCCATAATCTATACTTCCAACATGGTATTTGAGTTGATTTGATTTATTTCAATTCGCAAATCCAAATCTTATAGTTACACTTGAGAGAGAAGGTTGAATTTGTCTCGTATTGATTAAATTTATAAGGGTGATGAATTACACCATAATACTTGATCTCATTCGTGCACGCTCTCCTGTCGTTCAGTCAGACTCAATAATTCCAACATGTTATTGGAATTGATTCTATTCATTTCAATTAGAATGTACAAACCTTATAATTAGACTTGAGGAAGAGTGTTAAATTTATCTCATATTGGTTAAGAAGTGAGATTGATTATCTCTAAAACTGTGATGAATATCATCACATAATCAAGTTTTTTAAATATGTGATAATCCCCTAATCATGTTCATTCACACACTCCCTTCGTAATTCCGGCAAGACTATATAATTTCAACAAATGAAGAAATAAACATATTACATGGGACCATTAGAGGGGGAAAACGACGACTAGTTTGACTGACTTTACATGAAGCGACAAGAAATGGAAGAGAAGCAATCTCTGTGACTGTGCATTGCATTACAATAACCAGAAACTTATGTACACTTGAAGCCATGGCAGATGGACAAATAGATAATAAGTACGATAAGGACTAAAATGCCAAATACCATAAGCTTAATCTTCATATTATGGAACCACATTTTTCTCTTAATCTTTGTTCCTTGTTGTTTGAAGTCCTGTGCCTGAATTCCCAAACAGATAGTCATTTTATCTGTGATGAGATTGGAGCAAAACGAAGCCGAAAAACTTACCTGGGATCGGAGATTCTCTGTTTTATCCACAAGGAGTTCGATTTTCTCACCACGGTCAAGGACCTAAAGAAGAAGAAAACCGGATGAATCATGACATGTTTGTTCTCTAAAGTTTATCATTTTGACAAATTTGATTCATAAACTTTAATTTAACATCAATAATCTCCATACTTTGATTATTTTTGCAAAAAAGATCTTCAAAGTTTCCCAAATTTGACAAACTCAGTCCCCGTAGTTTCCAAACATTGTGGACCAATTTTGCTACGCATTAGATTTCGAAGATTAATTTTGCCAAATTTGTAAAGTATAAGAACTAGTTTTGCAAAAAAATCAAAGTATGAAAACTAGTTATTTCCTTTACAAATACTATGTGAATCAAATTATTCAAATTATCGAAACAGTGGGATCCATCATTTAAAACCCCCCGAGGGTGATAATGTACCTTGGACGAATCCAAACATCGACTATGGACAAGGAACAATTATATGTTAAATTACACGAGATCTTTTCTCTAGCAAATTGGCAAAATCATCGTTTGAACTATAAAGTGACTCACTAGTAAGTTTATGGGAAAATATAAAATTATGAGGACTATATGAGAGTCAATAGCCTAGTCCAAAGTGTAGAAATTCAAGATTTAATAGGCTGAAAAAATGTCGGTGTAACCCAATTTATAATAGGGGTGAATCACATTAAAAAGATTAGGCCAAGTCAATTATTTCTCATATAAATTAGAAGATTTCTAATTTAGGCCAAGCCGATGAGTGACAATATTTTAACACAAAGCAGACAATATGGTGCTATTGAGAGAGAGAAATAGTTTCACACATGTAATAACTTGTATTGTAATGTAACCTTTTCGATGTTTTGCATCATGACGCCTTTAACTTCTGAAACTTGTTCCTTGACCTTAGCAAGTTTGTTGATTTCTTCGGGATGATCAACACAATATTGCATTTGTTGTTTCAGTTTTGGGCTGCAATAACATAAAGAAACCAGATAGAATACAACAAAAACAAGATAAAAAATATTACCCAAACTCCTTTTTCAGACTATTTGCTCCTGCATTTGCTGCTTTTCCTCCGCTGTATTTTTTCTTGAATTCCTCCTTAACCCGCTCAAGGAACGCCAGAGGAAGTTGTCTTCCAGCAGATTCAACAGCCACAACGCAGAAGGCTAACATAATTTGCATAAAATTATATCATTCAGAGCCAAATGATCCCGTTTTTTTAAATTGAGGAAAACTGTTTAAATTATAGAGTCTAGCCGAAATTATGACGGGAGAGCATGAACAAACGGGATTAAGGAAAATAACCCACACATTTAAAAGACTTGAACAAGTCATTATATGATAAAATTTTCATTCTTATAAATCTAATCAATCTCACTTCTTTTAGCAATGTGTGATTTCCCTCAAGTCCAACCATAAGGTTTCGATTTGAAATGAAATGAAATGAACCGAACCATCTCCGATACTATGTTGGAATTATAGAGTCTGACCGAAATTATGATGAAAGTGTACACAAATATGACGTATAAGAGGAAGAGACCACACCTTAGACTTGAACAAGTTATTATGTCATGAAATTCTCATCCTTATAAACCTAATGAATCCCACTTCTTTTTATTAATGTGGGACAAATTCAACACTCCTCCTTAAATCCAACAATAAGGTTTCGACTTGAAATAAACTGAACCAGTTCCGATATTATGTTGAAATTATAGAGTCTGGTCGAAATAACGACGAGAAAGCGTGAACGAACCGGATTAAAGGGAGGAACCCACACATTTAAAAGACTTGAACAAGTCAATATGTGACGATATTTCAACCTCTTATAAACCTAATCAATCCCACTTCTTTTAACGTGGGACAAATTCAATACTTTCCCTCAAGTCAAACTATAAGTTTCGACTTGAAATAAATCGAATCACCTCCGATACCATGTTAAAATTATAGAGTTTGACCAAAATTATGATAGAAGAGTACAAGACTTGAAAAAGTCTTGAACATCCACTTGACCTCTTATATACAAATCCAAAGAAAGTGGATCATTTTAACATTCCAACCAAAACAAAAAGGAATTTCAAAATAAAAATAGAGGAAATTACTGAATCCATTGTCGACATTGTAATTGAAAGTATGGCCATCGCAATTGTAAGTGAATCGATTGCTTGAGGCGGGAAGTTTCTGTAAGCATTGAGCGGCAACGGAGATGAAATTCCCTTTGAATTCAGTGTAATCTGCAAGTATTATCGTCCCCTTGGCGACAAAGCTGTAGATCAATTCCTGTTGACCCATGACGTTTATGGTAGAATTGGGTGTTGTGTGAAAGCAGAGGAGGAAGAAGGGTATCCATGAAAATGGCTAAGAACGAAGAATAAGGAAGCAAATTGGGATGAATGGATTAAGAGCAATTTCAGGAATTCTGGATCATTTGGGTTTGTGTGACTGCCTACCGGTGACCTAATTAAAAAGGGTACCCATTTTTTAACCCGAGATTTGACGATTTGGGTGAATTTACTTCTCAAACTAAAATCTATTTTTGTAAAATCATTATCCAAACTTTTGTTTTTCACATAATTTATCTATAAAGTTAAAATTTTTGACAATTCATGTCAACGATCTAAAAATAGTTAATTTTGATTATCAAAATTTAAATATTTTGATAAATTTAATTATCCTTAAAATTTGAAAATCATGGTAATTTTAATATATAAATTTTTCTATGGTTAATTTTATCCTCAAAATTTAAATAATTTGGAAAATTTAGTCACGACATAAACAAAATGATAATTTTGAAAAACTGGAAAAACCTAGCCCGATCCTAAGGTCATCCACAACTAGGGGTGTTCACTATTCGATAATTACCGATTACCGAACCGAATATCGATTTATTTTCATTACCGAGAACCGAATTTTAAAATTCGGTTCGGTATTCGGTTTTAATTATTTCATGATTTCGATATTCGTTTCAGTTCGGTAATTTATCGAATATCAAATTTAATTTATTAATTGATTTTTTCCAAATATAAAATATTTAAATTATTAGTGGGAGTTTGAATTTTTTAAACCCTAAAATGAAAAGGGAGGCCAATTCTTTGCTGGAGTTTTAAATTGCTAATTGAGAATCAACAAAATGAAAAGCTACTTGGGCTATCAGAGATCTCTTGCTGTTCAATCCAGTTGACATTGTCATAGGTCTTTCTTTGCAAAGTCCACCTTTCTGAAGCAATTGCGAACTTCGGATAATTCTGGTCTGATTTGAGGTAGAGATAATACAGATCCTGTGATTTCAAAAATTAATCGCCGTTTATGTCTTGATTTATCAATTGTTGGGTAAATTTTTGCGATTCTTTTCGATTCACTTTAATTATTCAATTCGTTACTTGTTGCATATGATTGTGATTGTAAAAGTCATAATTTTTGCGATGTGTTATTTTCAAATTTGTCTTTTTTATGCACTTTATTCACAACCATGATAAACTATAATCTGATTTCATTTTGAAGTTGGGCAACATTATAATATTGATGTCTTTATCCTCGTAGTTTTCAAGCCTCTCGGTAGAATCAATTTTCTACTCATTTTATAAGTAGAAAGCATCAAAGTAGTCTTTTTTCGGATCTTTATATTTTCAAAAAATCCTCTTTTTTATATAAATATTGATTTTGAATGAGCTGTTAATAACTTTTGATCACTCTAATGTTATAATTAGTTTTGTCGTTTTAAAATTTTTCAGGTTCTATTATATAAATGTTGTGTGAATTTTTACATGTAAAACATAAATGAGTTCTAGACATCCATCAAGGTACCCTAAGTCTCGAGTTCTAATGCAAACACCTAGTGAAGATGATGTTGAAAATTCCAATGATGACATGAATGATGTTGAAACTGAAATGGAGATTGGAAATGTGACAGAATTATCCGAGGGACACTTTGAGTTGGCAAGTGAAAATAATATGTTGAAGAGGAGGAAAATGCAAAAGAGATCTATTGTATGGAATCATTTTACTCTTATTAAAGAAGAAGACAATCAATTTGGACAATGCAAGCATTGTAAAAGAAAAATTTTGGCTAATCCAAAAGCGAATGGAACTTCTGGCATGAGGAGTCACATGAAAATATGTAAAATGCATCCTGCAAATATAGAGAAATATGTGAATGGTAATTTCATTCATAGTTATGTGAGAAATACAAATGCTTTGGGAGAGGTTGAAGGTGAACTAGAAGTATCGTCTTTTCATGGAAATAAGATCAATCAAGAAAAGGCTAGAAGTGCCTTGACAAACATGATAGTTATTGATGAATTATCATTCAAGTTTGTGGAAAATGAAGGGTTTCGTGATTTTATATCTATTGTGTGCCCACAGTTTGTTATTCCATCTCGTATCACTATTGCAAGAGATTGTTTACAGTTATGAATAGATGAAAAGACCAAGCTACAAAAATATTTCAAAAAAACAAGTATACGAATATGTTTAACTAGTGATACATGGACCTCAAATCAAAATATGAGATATATGTGTTTGATTGGTCATTTCATAGACGATGAGTAGAACTTGTATAAGAGAATACTCAACTTTTTTCCATGTTCTAGTCACAAAGGTGACCAAATTGGTAATCAAATCGAGAAATGTCTCAATGATTGGAGTTGATCTCGTTTAAAAATATTTTAGAGCGTTTGTTTTTTGATCAGTCAATTTTTAATTACTCGAAATTCAATTATTGTGAGGACACGAGCGATATACGAGGTTGTACCCACAATGCGTGAGCTTACGTCCTTGGGAGAGCGAAGCTCTACCTTGGTTTTCACTATGATATTCAACAATACAAGTACAATGATGTGAACAATAATCAAGATGGAAACGTCTCGAAAAATGATCGAAAACACTCCGTTACGACGAAACTGCCGAAAACTCGCGAGTGAGGGTGGAGGTCGCGAGTTTTTGTACGAAAACTCTCGAATGGCACTGTTCCAACAATATCTCGCGAACAGTGAGGGATAACCAGAACTCGCGAACAGTAACTTCGAACAAGAACTCGCGAACAGTGAGAAGCTGACAAGGACTCGCGACCGACACTGTTTCAACAATATCTCGCAAACAGTGACAGGTAACACGAACTCGCAAATGGCATTGTTTCAACAATATCTCGCGAATAGTAACCCAGATGAAGGTGGCTGCGAGTTTTGGTGCGAAAACTCGCGGATGAGATTGAAAAGTGAAGTCTCGCGATTGTCTTAGCGAATTTGAGCTAGAGTCTTGCCTTGGGAGGTATCAAAAGAGTCTGAATCCCTTTTCAGTGCCCTGTGGCTCATATTTATAGAGAAATTCAACCCAATTGATAAATTTCAGGCCTAGGAGCCCAATTTAACTGGATTCAGCCCAAAGTAACCAGATAATATTCAATTAAACTAGAATAAATGACATTCCATAATAGAACTCCGGAAATGCACATTGATCGATAATTAGCCGGAGATAACGATGAAATAATACCGGAAAAACCCCGTAAAATAATTTCTTGCCTCCAGATATCGAACATTCAAACAAAAACGTCGCCACAACTTACCGGCACGCTCCTCGGGTGCCAAATTATGAAAATACCCTTGGCCCCGTCCGGGTCCGAATATGTCCGAGACTGTTAGAAACGTAAGTTCAATATGTGAGCCCGAGAAGTCCAGATTACGAGAATACCCCCAAAACTATAGAATAAAGAAAATGCACGAGAATATCGAAAATACTATCTAGCCACATCGAACGAGCTCCCGGGTCGTTGTAATAACGAAAATATCCCCGGGTAATATCAAGGGTATTCAAAAGGTATTTACAATTACTTTGCATAATGCATCTTCCAATGACAACGTTGTGAGATTCTTGAAACAAAGATTTATTAGCAAAGGAATGACAATCGCGGAGGGAAAGTATCTACATGTTAGATGTGTGGCTCATATCGTTAATCTTGCCGTGAGGGATGGGTTGAAAGGTGCAAATACATCTATTGAACATGTTCGAGCTGTGTTTAAATATGTAAAGCAATCTCCGACAAGAATGAAGAAATTTGAGGCATTTGCCTTAGAAAAAAATATACAAACTAAGAAGACTGTATGTTTGGATGTTCCAACAGATGGAATTCTGTTTATGATATGCTAGAGAGAGCTTGCGAGTTCAAAAATATGTTTGAGAGGTATGAGTTATGTGATGCTGATTTTCGGGAAGAATTTCCTGCTCAATTGGAATTGGGGAATGAAACAGAGAAAGATACAGAAGTAGATGGGCAAATAAGGAATTCAGATAATGAAAGTCATGAAACTTAGAGACATAAAAGAAAATGTAAAATTTCAGCTCCTAATATGTATGATTGGAATATAGTTGAACGATTAGTACAGGTGTTGGAGCAATTTTACACATTGACCACCCATGTATCCGGTGCTTCGTATGTTACATCTAATATATTTTGGATGAAATTAGTGATGTTGTTACCACTCTCAATGTTTGACACATAGATGAAGATCCATATTTGAAAGGCATGGTGGAAAGAATGAAGATGAAGTTTGACAAGTATTGGGAAGATGTAGATAAAATGAATAATGTTCTATATGTGGTTGTCATTCTTGACCCTCGTCGTAAGATGAATTATGTGTAATTATGCTTGAAGGCCATGCACGGTGAAGAAATAGGGATGAGGTTAGCTAATTCGGCGAAACAAACCCTCACGATTTTATTTTCCGAATACAAGAAATTGCATCTTCCCAGTACTACTTTATCTTCTAATTCAGTTCCTTCTTATCATGGAAGCACAATAACAAGTGATGAGGGTGTTGGATCTCAAGCTGAGAAACAGAGAAAGGCTAGGAGAGTTGTGCGAGTACAACAACTCAAGAGGATATCTGAGGTAGGAGATGGCAATGAATCAGAACTAGACCGATATCTTGATGAGAAGCCTCTAATACAGGAGTCTGAGTTTGACATTCTAATGTGGTGGAAATTGCGTACTCCGATTTATCATATTTTATCCAAAATTGCTCGTGATGTATTTGCCTTGCCAATATCCACCATTTCATCAAAGTCAACATTTAACACTAGAGGAAGAGTGATTGATGATTTTAGATCTTCTTTAAGTCCAAATACAGTGCAAGCACTGCTTTGCTGTCAAGATTGGATTCGTCAAAATCATATGAATTCTATCAGTAGTATTGAAGAAGATGCTAATGTTATTGAACAACTTGAAAAATGTATTTTTATGCTTTCTTTAAATACAAGTTTTGGTATCACTTTAAATTATGATTTTTAATGATTTTCCTTCATTTTAGATTTGCTGGAGAAAAATAATGCCACTTGCTAGTCATGATTCAATTATTAGCTAGATTTCACGATTCGTTATATTTCGTATGGTATTTGACTCTTTAGGTTATGACTTTGTGATGGTATCTATTTATCGACATATATTTGGATTTGATATTAGATTTGTGAAATTATGTTTGTTTTGAATATCTATTTATTAATATTGTTTAGTATTCCGTTTGTTGTTAACATAAGCGGTCGGTATTTTGAGTGCATCTTACATAAGTTTCAAAAACATAAGTGCAAAACCCATCCGAATTGCAGCAGCTCATTTGATTATTGATATTGAACATCTATATCTATATTGAACAAGCACATAAGTACAAATTCATGTGCATTGAGTTAGTGAATGTTTACCAAATTCCTCAGCAACGATCCATCCACTCTCAAAATAGGTTTGTTGCGATTTATAAACTCTCTAAAATTGCATATCTAATCGGTATTTTCGGTAAATACCGAACCGTACCGAAATAATTTGGTTTTTTACCTAACCGAACTGTAGAAATTCGGTTCGGTATTCGGTATTGAATTTATTGAGTAATTCGGTATTCGGTTTTTCAATTTCGGTTAGGTTCGGTAATTACCGAACTAACAGCCCTATCCACAACCATATCCACCCGGAAATTTCATTCTCACCTCCATATCAGTTTTCTCTCTGTACATATCATCATTCTTTATTTTTATAAATAAGTTTCATTTCAACTCTACAATAATGTTAGGACACTTGTAATTTTAAATACTTTTTTTATATTTACAATCATTTTAAAACATCATAATTTCTATCAATATTTTAAATTGAAATTATTGTATCATATCGATTTTAACCTGCATTAATAAAATAATCGGTATATCAATCCATATATCCAGATATTATCGATAATAACAATAATATCGATATACCGATTGATAATGTTTATTATCGACATTATCTAAAAATCATATTTATATTTTTTAGATAACAAAAAGATATATATTTAATATTTAAATTATAATTTATAAATAAATATTGAAAATAAATATTTAGAAATAGCTCAAATTTAATTTATAATATTAACAAAAAATTTAATTTAATTTTTAAAATTATAATATTTAATTTTTAAAATTTAATTTAAAATTTAGAGGAAAAAGAGTGTCAAAATAATTGGTATTCTCTTTTTTGTGTGGTGTCCTGACAATTTGAAATGACATCTAATTGGACGCCCAACATTGAGGATGATCTAATAGTATTAAAAAAAATTGGGGATTAATTTTTTTAAATTAACAAATTATGTAGAGTGCATTTGTTACTATGTATAAAGCTTGTGTACTGATTTCGCTAACATTAAAGATTGTTTGTTTATCGATTTTGTCATTTTAAGATTGTTATTTACCAAATAATGCAAATTACAACGTTTAAAAATGACATAATGTTGAAGTTTATGAACTAAATGTACCATTTTAAAATATGAGTAACAAATTTCTCAAATTAACCAAATTTTGGGATAAAAAATTTTATTTTCTCAATTGAAAATTACAACTTTGCAACATTTTGATCGGCTGAAAATGTCTCACGTGTACTGTTGCAATTACCCATCCTTCTTGTTCCACGTACTCTTCTCTGTGTTGAGGTCCGACGGTTGACGTTTAAGTTATTTCTGAGGTAGTTAGGTTTGTGAGTTTCGTTTGAGATTGGTTTCATTTGCCATGGACGCAGCTGCCCATCTCTTCGACCCTTTTAATCGTTTTCCAGCCATTTCTTCTGTTGCTTTGAAGAGCAAGTCAAGAAATGGGGGCCCTTTCGCAGCACCAGTTTCTACTACTCGCAATCTCAGCACCATCGTAAAGGCTATTGCCACTGAGCCTAGACCAGTGGATACCGAGGCTACCACTAAAGTCATCAACGGCTCGTCTAAAACGGCGTCGTACAAGCCAGTCAATGGTGCTGCAACTGTGAGTTTTTTGTTTCTTTTTTCTATTGGGTAATTTTAGGGGGAATTTGATGATTTTTGTATGAGTGGGTGAATGATGTTCTTCATGTTTTGTGGGAAAGAAACAACCTAATTTTCTGTTGTGCTTGATGAATTTTAAAGTTTGCTGTATAAAAGAACTTTTTGGACAATGATCTAATGCAAATCAAGAAAGGAAGAATGTAATGTGTTTTTTAGTAAGGGGCTAAGTTAAGACCAGTTAGAGGTGTAGGTCGAAAATAATCGATTCCCAATAATGATGTCCGAAAACAAAATGAAAGAATGAGAGAAGGCCAGATACCAGCAAGTTTAAATTGTCTGTATGGTGCAAAATAGCTTCAGTTCATGTTGAATTTCAATTTCATGTGATTTATCATGTGTATGGTAGTAATATTATTATAATATGATCTGATTTTTTATATCCAGAGAATGCAAGATGTTTCACAGGAGATAAAAAGGGTTAGAGCACAAATGGAAGAGAATGAGCAGCTAGCAAGCCTCATGAGAGGTCTTCGGGGTCAGAATTTGAAGGATTCTTTGTTCGCTGATGACAACATCAAGCTCCGTTTAGTCGAGGTTCATAAATTGTATTTCTACTGATTTACCGAAAGTGGTTCATTCTCTATATTTTGAAGCAAATTTTGTCTTTACAGGTTGATGAGAGCAGTGAGTTTTTACCATTAGTTTATGATCCTGATACCATAGCTGCATATTGGGGTAAACGACCTCGTGCAGTTGCAACTCGTATTGTTCAATTATTATCTGTTGCCGGAGGATTTCTGTCTCATCTCGTCTCTGATCTGATAAACAATAAGATAAAAGAGGTAACACTAAGAACTTTAGTGTAGTTCAATACACATATATGTCAATCTTGAAGCAAAAATCGTGTTGATTCATCATTGTTCTCGCAGAATGAGGTAGCCCGAGCCATTGAGTTGAGAGAGATAGTTACTTCATTGGGTCCTGCATACATTAAACTCGGGCAAGCATTAAGCATTCGTCCTGATATTCTTTCTCCTGCAGCAATGACTGAATTACAGAAGCTTTGTGATAAGGTATACACACATTTTGTGCTCCACAGACTTCAAAGTGTTTAAAATAATGTTGTCCAACGTCGGTTGTGGAAATAGAAATGTTATAGCTTATAAGGGGAGTATATCATAAATAATTGACTTGGCTTAGCTTTTTCAATATGATTCACTTCTCTTATATTTTGAACAGTGAGAATTTGGAGAGTTTTATACGAAAGAGCAACATTTTCAATCGATATTTCAGGTTCCTTCATTCCCGGACGATATAGCTATGGCTCTTATAGAGGAGGAGCTAGGACAGCCATGGTATAACATCTACTCAGAACTCTCTACTTCCCCTATAGCTGCTGGTAATCTCAATGAACATCTAATTTTTTCTAGTTTTTTTTTATTTAAAGTCGTCAAGATACATATATTATCCGATGAAAAACTGTGCAGCTTCGCTTGGACAAGTTTATAAGGGTCGACTGAAAGAAACTGGGGATTTAGTAGCTGTTAAAGTACAGAGACCTTATGTTCTTGAAACAGTAACAGTTGACTTGTTTGTCATAAGAAAGTTGGGTCTATTTCTTCGTAAATTTCCTCAAATCTCTATCGATGTTGTTGGGTTGGTAGATGAATGGGCAGCTCGATTCTTCGAGGAACTCGATTATGTAAACGAGGGAGAAAATGGAACATTATTTGCTGAAATGATGAAAAGGGACCTCCCTCAGGTGATTTTCTTATTGCATTATACATTAAGAAATGCTTCATGCAATTCATTAATGCTCATGGTTTTATACTACTAGGTGGTCGTGCCGAAAACATACAATAAATACACTGCGAGAAAGGTTCTTACAACTCAGTGGATAGATGGAGTGAAACTATCACAAAGTACTGAAAATGATGTTGGAACTCTAGTCAATGTTGGTGTTATTTGCTACCTTAAACAGGTAATCCGATGCTGTTTTCGTTTTACCGAAGAGAAAGTGACTTTTATTGGTGACTTTTCGTGATTTCTTCATAGTTTGAGATGTAAAAATGCAGCTTCTTGACACTGGATTTTTCCATGCTGATCCGCATCCCGGAAATTTGATTCGTACTCCGGACGGGAAGCTGGCTATACTGGATTTCGGTAAATTGTTGCTTCGTATATGTTGAAAATATATGCATCGGTTGTGGAAATACAAAAATCATACTTTATAAAAGGAATGAAATCACATGTAATTGGCTTGCCGAGCCTTTTCAATGTGATTCACTTCTTTTATGAATTGGGCTACACGGACACTCTTATTTCCTATTGAATCCTTAATTTCTACATGGTATCAGAGTTGTAGGGTGAGTTTCAGGCTGGTTCGTACCGGTTTAGACAAAAAAAACTATGGTAGAAAACGCATCGGGCTTAGGCGATAAAAAATAGATCAACCTATGATTCGAGCACTATCGAGTATATTGAAGCAAGTCTCAACTGGACCAAGGCCAGTTCGACTTGTGGGGAGTGTTGAAAATATATCTCACATCGTTTGTGGAGATACAAAAAACCTAGTTTATAAGAGGATTGAAATCACAAGTAATCGGCTTCTCAAGCTTTTTCAATGTGATTCACTTCTGTTATGAACTGGGCTACACCGATACTCCTCCGACCCATTGAATCCTGAATGTCTACCATATATATTCTTGACAAACTTCATTTTGTGTTATGTGTTAAAACTTAATGCAAAATGCAGGTTTGGTGACAAAACTAACAGATGATCAAAAATATGGCATGATTGAAGCCATTGCTCATCTTATTCATCGAGATTATCCTGCGATCGTAAAGGATTTTGTGAGTCTTGGTTTTATTCCTGAAGGAGTAAACTTGCAGCCCATTTTACCCGTTTTAGGGAAAGTTTTCGATCAAGCTCTCGAAGGTGGAGGAGCCAAAAACATTAATTTTCAGGATCTTGCATCAGATCTTGCACAGATAACTTTTGATTATCCTTTTAGAATACCACCTTATTTTGCATTGATAATAAGAGCTATTGGAGTCCTGGAAGGCATTGCTCTTGTAGGAAATCCCGATTTCGCCATCGTCGATGAAGCATATCCATATATTGCACAGGTACTACTTGCTTCTCTTCATTTATAGATGTTTGAAGTTTCTTATTGGAGAAAATTACGACGGTGGCCCCCAATGTTTAAAATAATGTAAAGACGATGCCCCTAAAGTTTGTATATTGTATGCAAAACTCTTGAAGTTTCAAAACCGTTATAGAATGGCCCTTGAGTGAATAGTAGTGATTTTCGTTTTTTTTGTATAATGATTTTGATAATTTATGTGTTTTCGAAGTTTGGAGACATAGTCATTACATATTTTTAAATTTAAGTGGTAAAATACAAACTATTGATGCATTTCAATATTAACGAGTATTGGAACATCGGAGGCTAACTGTGCAATTCTTAAACTTTGAGGACATGATGTTAACAAATTTTTAAAGTTAGGGAGGTCAGCAACACACATTATATCAATTTCGGGAGTTTTGTATGAAATTTACAAACTTTGGGTTACATTATATTTACATTATTTTAAAGTTCGAGGGCTAATGACTCTTTCTTATTGTTATCCTTCTTTGTAGAGGCTACTCACTGATGAATCTCCTCGTTTACGATCCGCTTTACGTTACACAATATACGGGAAAGGTGATGTATTTGATGCTGAAAGATTCATAGATGTTATGCAAGCGTTCGAAAACTTCATAGACGCAGCCAAAAGTGGTGGAGGCAAAGATCTCAACGGAAGAATGGCCGAGCTCGGCATTCTACAAAAGCAGAACAATAATTTCATCCCTGTTTTTGCAAACAGTTCATCTGAAACACAAACCAGAGCAGCATTGGGATTTCTACTCTCCGATAAAGGAAACTTTTTTCGAGAATTTCTACTCGACGAGGTTCATAATTGTGCTTAGCTATTGCTTCGTATATCAACTGATTTTTACGGTATTTTCTACAGATCGTAAAGGGAATCGATGCGATCTCAAGGCAACAGTTTGTTCAAGTAATATCATTACTAGGGATAACGAATATATCACCAGTTTTCAGCTTGGTTCCTATAAGAACATCGAATTTTATTCCAACAATCACTGATGAGGATAAAGTAATACTCAACAATGTACAAAAGATCATCGAGTTTCTAGCTTCCGGAACAATCCCTTCCTCAGATCAGGTAATTTAAACATGCGAAAAATGATTATTCGACTTTATATAAGTAAAATTTGAGTGCTTCTTAGGGTGTAGATGCTATTCGTGTGATTCGAGAGCTCGTTCCAGTGTTGCCGGGACTTTCTGCGATACTTCCGGAGGTGTTTCAGCGCTTATCGTCTCGAGTATTAGCGAGAATAATCCGGGATACGATGATGTAAGGATGAAGAAGCAATGGCTTCAAGGTTAACATATAAGGTGCTTATGCTTTGGGATCAAAGTTGCGGTACATGAGCAGCAAATTAAATGACAAATTTGTATACATAAAATGTAAATGGGAATTTTTTTTCTATTTTTTGTTCAAATATATTTTACATGTTTTGTTTTAAATTATAGAGTATCATCGAAATTATAATGTGCTCACCATTATACGTCTAATTAGTTCTATTTTTTTAATTATGAGCAATACACTCTTAAATCTAATTATAAGGTGGCTTTTGAATTGAAATGTATTAAACCATAAATGGGCTGAAGGCAGTTTTGGTCCCCAAAGTTTCATGTACGTAAAACCGGTCCCCAAAGTTTGCGAATTTTGGCAAAACCAATCCCCAAAGTTGCGTATTTTCGCAAAATACGTCCCCAAAATTTGCGAATTGTGGCAAATTAGGTCCCCGGACGAAAATTAATTTGGTGACCAAAATTGCCAAAATTCGCAAACTTTGGGGACGTATTTTGCGAAAATACGCAACTTTGGGGACCAAAATTGCCAAATCATCAAAACTTTGGAGACTGTTTTTGCCACTGAAACTTTGGGGACCAAAATTACCAAATTATCCAAACTTTGGAGACCCAAGTCGCCATTTTCTCATAAATTATAGACTCTAAAAATGTTTTATCAAAGAAATATTAAGATGGGAAAATGTGAACCAATGAAATTAAGGATATGACATTTAATTATATCTAAGAAAATATATATTATGTGATAATTATGATTTGACATAATTATAATGATTGAGTTTTTAAAAAATCTATTGTTTTGATAAAATAATATTTTATCATATGTATATATTCAAATTAAAAACGAGAATTTGGAAAAATTAATTTCCTTTGAAAAAAAAACAATATAAATAATGCGACTAATATTAGATTTTGGATATTGTGTTTATAAGATAACCAAATGAGAGTGGATTTATTAAATAAAAATTTTGGAAAACGATCAAATTTATTATGTATGATAAAATTGAAATTTTTTAATTATAGTGTAATAATCATAAGTGGTAGCTTGAGAAACATTGAAATTTCTGATATAATTATTTTAATTGTTAGATTCGTTAAAAATTAAAATTAAATTGCAAAAGCTATCATAATCTATTCATAGCAGCAGTTGAATTGCATTTCACAAGTAAATGCAATGTGTAATACTAAGGATATGCTCAACCTATAATATATATTATATTTTTTTATAATTTTACTCTTCATCACTTCATTTTTAATTACATAATTAGTTTAATCAATTATTCATATAATATTATATCATCCTTCTGGCTTTTGTCATTTTTAAATATTTCCATATTATATATCCATGATTTTTAAGTGTCTCTATTATGCAATGTTTTAAAAACCGGTACCGGTCAATATACCAGATAAGCTCATTGGATCGATATATCGGATATGTATCGGATCCGTACCGAAATATTAAAATAAATTAAATGATAAAATATTCATATTTTATTTTTTAAAAAACAAAAACCGACCAACCCGGAAAAACCTGACCGACCCGGAAAAACCCGTATTGGTCGGTATGTTTTAAATTTCCGGTAATTGGTATTATGTATCTAACATGCATTATTACAAAATAGAATACGAATTATATAGTTTCATTAAAAAGCTCTTACAGAATGTTACCAAATTCGTTCCATTTAAGGGGAAGGTGACATTCTGTTCATAGCAGCGAACAAAAGGCTAAAATTTTGACGGGGTAACGGCATTCAAATCTCTTCTTCTTTCTCACTGGTTTGGATCTGAAACCGTTGCTTTCTTCCCTGACCTGGTTCCGCCATGGGAATACTTGCTTTTGGATCGCCTGCATGTCGAATATTTTTAATTTCCATTCTGTTTTTCTCCCACAACATCTTGTGCTTTTATCTCCCGGGTGTTACCCCAGAAGACTTCCAAAAGGTAAAAAAATCTTATGGGAATTATGCGTTTCTTCTCATTTTTTATTGTGTTTCGGAAATTTTTATTCTGATGTGTACTCGCCGTCTTTTATATTGGGAAGTCATTATTATTATTATTCGAGTGCTCGAATCGATGATCACAGGTTTAGGAAATCGAACATTAGGGTTCTTTAATCAAAACGTGTGATTCCAGAGTATATTATGTCCAGAAACCGCTAATTTTACCTATTAATGGCATTGTTCTTGTAGTGATAGGTTTTGTTCTTGACCATGTTATTTTGCAATATTTTCATCAGATTATGAACTTAATTTTGTTAAATATTCAAATCTGCATGAAATAGTTTAGCCCGAGGAAACTAAAAAGGTCATTGTGGAATCATAGAATGCCTAAGATACTCCAATTTGTAATTGTCAATTGCGAAAGCAATTCCGAGTTACGAAATTTTTTGTATCGCATTTTTTTACTATCGGTATTGTAGAAGATCTCTGAAAAATCACATTTCCTGTTTGTATGCTGAGATATGATTTAAGTTCTTTGGCGATGCGCATTGTGCTGTGGTTCCTTATCATTTTGTGGATCTTTTGCAGGGAGATGAGCTCAATGTGAAAGTGAACAAATTAACTTCCATAAAGACACAGCTTCCTTACTCTTACTATTCTCTTCCCTTTTGCCGTCCAAACACCATAATCGACAGCAGAGAAAATCTCGGAGAAGTTCTACGTGGAGATCGAATTGAGAACTCTCTCTATGTGGTCTGTTAAATTTACAAAAAAACTTACAGATATTATTTTAACTTTCATTTCATTGATTATTTGTTCATGGTTATTACGTAGTTCAAAATGAGGGAGCCACAAATGTGTAACATTGTTTGTCGACTCGTTCTCGATGCCAAAACTGCACAGCAATTCAGGGAAAAGATCGAAGATGAGTATCGTGTTAACATGTATAACTAAACATTGCTTTTTTATTAAGGTGAGATTTTGTTGAATTAAGGTTTTTTGACATTTTTGAAGTTTAATGTTGAAGGATTCTGGATAATCTTCCTCTTGTTGTGCCGATTCCTAGACCGAACCGAGACGGTCCTCCGGTTTACCAGATGGGATTTCATGTAGGACTTAAAGGACAATATGCCGATGTAAGTAAACTGTTTTTTAGAAGGATATCAGGAGAGCTATTTTTCACCTTCTGTATCGCATTTGAGTTACTTTCTATGCTTGTTAGAATCGTGCTAAATTCCGGTTGATCTAGTTTCTAGAACAAAGTATGTCTTTTATCGTATTTTAATGTTCTAGAACAAAAAATATTCGTATTTCTTTTTATGGAATTCTTCAAACTATTTCTTATAAGGATATGAGAAGAGCTACTTTTCACCTTATGTATCGCATTTGAGCTACTTTCTATGCTTGTTAGAAGCGTGCTAAATTTCGGTTGATCTAGTCTCTAGAACTAAATATGTCTTTTGTCGTATTTTAAGGTTTTAGAACAAAAACATTCGTGTTTCTTTTTAAGGAATTCGTCAAACTATGTTGTTCATTGTTGGTGTAATGTTTAGAGTAAGGAAGACAAATATTTTCTCCACAATCATCTGAGTTTTACTGCAAAGTTTCATAAGGATCAACAAACTGGTTCCGCACGGATAGTCGGTTTTGAGGTCACCCCCTTCAGGTGAGAACTCGAAACTCAAAACTCGAACTCGAAACATTTTGTTAATTCATCTTTTACTTCAGTGTGAAACACGAATACGAAGGACCATGGAGTGAGACGAATCGCCTCATGTCATGCGATCCTCATGCAAGACGTGAAGTTACAGCTTCTAGTCCTCCACAAGAGGTCGAAGATGCACAAGAAGTCATCTTCACCTACGATGTCGCATTTCAGGTATCTTCTTGTTTAAATATCAAATTGTCCCACATTGGAATTGTGATGAAATATCAAGTCTTTTACAGTGCAGTCTCCTCCACTTATACGTTATATCTGTGTACATTTCCATCGTAATTTCAGCCAGACTTTGATGTTGATGTTATGTGACAGGATAGTGAAGTAAAATGGGCATCAAGATGGGACACTTATCTCTTGATGACAGATGACCAAATCCATTGGTTCTCCATAATAAACTCTTCGATCATCGTAATTTTCCTCTCCGGAATGATAGCGATGATTATGCTTCGTACCCTTTATCGTGACATTGCAAGATACAATCACCTTGCAACTCAAGAAGAAGCACATGAAGAAACTGGTTGGAAGCTCGTCCATGCTGACGTTTTTCGGCCACCGGAGAATTCCGATTTGCTATGCATCTATGTCGGAACCGGTGTTCAATTCTTCGGAATGGTCCTCATCACGATAACCTTCGCTCTACTCGGTTTCCTCTCCCCGTCAAACCGAGGTGGCTTAATGACCGCTATGTTACTTCTATTTGTAATCATGGGATTCTTCGCAGGCTACTCCGCAACTCGTCTACACAAAATGTTCAAAGGATCGGAATGGAAGAGAATCGCCTTACGAACATCGCTTTATTTCCCGGCAACAATCTTCACTATATTCTTCATTCTAAACGCACTCATTTGGGGCCAAAAGTCCTCCGGTGCAGTTCCTTTCGGAACAATGTTCGCCTTAGTTTGCCTTTGGTTCGGAATCTCCGTCCCACTTGTCTTCCTCGGTAGCTTCATCGGACTTAACAAACCTTCTATAGAAAATCCAGTGAAAACTAATAAGATTCCAAGGCAAATCCCGGATCATCCATGGTGCATGAATCCCATATTTTCGATTCTAATCGGTGGAATTCTACCGTTTGGAGCTGTATTTATCGAGCTCTTCTTTATCTTAACATCGATATGGTTGAACCAATTCTATTACATCTTCGGATTCTTGTTCATCGTATTAGTTATACTAATCGTAACGTGCATTGAGATCACGGTAGTTCTTTGCTATTTTCAGCTGTGCAGTGAAGATTATCATTGGTGGTGGAGGTCTTATATTACTTCTGGATCATCAGCTTTGTACCTATTCTTATATGCTGCATTTTATTTCATCACGAAGCTTGATATAACGAAGCCGGTTTCGGGTATTCTTTACTTCGGGTACATGTTGATTGTGTCTTATGCGTTCTTCGTGCTTACCGGAACAATCGGATTTTGTGCTTGCTTCTTGTTCACCAGGCTTATATATTCATCAGTTAAGATCGACTAATTAGTTTGAAGGTAAAATTAGTATCAAACTTTGATTTTTTGGTAAATCTAATCTTCAAAGCTTAATGTGTGGCAAAATTGATCTTTAAATTTGTAGACTAATTTTGCCACAAGGGAACTGAATTTATCAAATTTAGGATTATTTTTTATCGGATGTGAAATTAAAATTTGCTAAAATCATAAACATTGGGAACTAAACTCACTATTTTCTGTAGATTTTCCATTGAAGAATCAGAATTTTCAAAACATTATTTCGGAACCAAATCCAAAATCTACCATAGAGAAAAAAACAAGGCCAATTATTGAAAATATATATCTAAACAGTTGTTATTTATCCGTCATACCCTTGACGAAACATATATTTCTAAAAATACCCCAATAATTCTACAGAATATCCATAAAAGCATCTAAGATTCTGTAAATTACTAATTTGGGTCTATTCCTTCTTCGCCCAGCACAACTTTGGTCTTTGGGTTGAAGGTGGAAATCAACAGATCAATTCGCGCCACAAACAGAGCGATTTTCAATCAGAATAGCTTCTATTCTCTTGATTTTCAATCAGATGGTGATCAATTATTGCGTTTGTAGCAAACCCGCGATTATTTATCCATTAAAGATGTCGATTTACCCTAAAAATCTGACTTCAATACGACCGAGAATATTTTGTATGAAAGCATCGAATGTGGAGTCTTATGGAAGTTCTGATTTCGTTCATCGAATAGAGCGGGCTTGGTTGATTTCTCAGGTTTCTTTTACCTTTTTTTGTAGAATCCTTTTCTATTTTTCTGGGATAAGTTATGTTGATTTAGTTCATACCTCGTCAGCAGATAATCTTTTGTGGGTGTTTTTATGCTGCTGTATTTCTTTCTTCTATTTCAAAATTATTGAGTCTCACCAAAATTATGACCGGAGAGCATGAACGAACGAGGGAAGGAACTCACACATTTAAAAGACTCAATAAAATCGTGATGGAATTCCTATCCTAAACCCTATCAATCTCACTAACAACGTGGGATAAGTTTAACATTACACTTCAAGTCTAATCATGAGGTTTCGACTTGAAATGACCGAATAAGATACCATGTTAAATTTGTAGAGTCGGGTTAATTTACATGGGGAGTGTTCGAATATAACGTATAAAAAGGAGGAGACCACAACGAACAAGTCTTTTAAATGTGTGGGTTCTTTCCTTTAATCCCGTTCGTTCACGCTCTCCTTTCATAATTTCGGTAAGACTATAATTTCAATATTCTATAAAGATGGTTGTTAAGGTTCACCAATTTCATGATTTGTATTGATCTGTTTGTGTTATGGATGGAATATGCAGCAACCAAGACCCATTGGTTGTTCTTCATGTGACAAAAAGGGTGTGGTCGAATGCAAATGGTGTAAAGGAACTGGTTTCTTCGTTATTGGGGATAATTTGCTGTGCCAAGTCCCTTCTAGGAACACCACTTGTGTTATATGTGCAGGAAAGGTGATTCCTAAGTATCCCATTTTGAATGTTATGTNGTCACAACTACTGGAATATATTCTGCGATTGCAGCTTCTGAGAATATACGCTTATGTTGTTCTCTAGCAACAGCCTTATTCATAATCATGTCCCATATACAAATACCTGCTCTTGGTGGCTACTACCCCACTGGAACTATCTTCAGTTTGCCTCCCGTTTACTTGCTTTTGACTACTAACATTTCAGTAGTTGCAGCAAAGATCATTTTAGCAAGAGGGACACAGGGAACTACTTCTCTGTTGATGCCGAGCTCTGCAGTTGATCAATTAGGTAAAGCTGTTGAGATTTTGATGCTGATACAGCATATTGCTGGAGTGCTGTTCATGGACTTTATGTTATATGCATTTGTTCTCATTTCTGGTCTGATTTTGCTCCCAAAATCATGTTGAGATGATAGAGGCATAGTGTATTTGCTTTATGTGGCCTCCTTGTGTACTTTTACCTGAAATTAGCAGCAAATAAACAGTTTTGTTTCTTTAGTAGCAAAGTAATGGAAACCTGTGAGTCAAGTGGTTTGTAATGGAACAAGTTTTCAGTAGCCCACAAGTTAGCAAAGGAACTGGGTTGAAAGTTGAAAGTTGAAAGTTGAAAGTTGAAACATAGGGCTGTTATTCGATCTGAACAAAACGAACTCGTCGTGTTCATGTTTGTTCATATTTTTATTCGAATGTGTTCATGTTAGTTCATATTTTATTCGAACGT
This sequence comes from Utricularia reniformis, assembly GCA_009725065.1. Classification (NCBI taxonomy): domain Eukaryota; kingdom Viridiplantae; phylum Streptophyta; class Magnoliopsida; order Lamiales; family Lentibulariaceae; genus Utricularia; species Utricularia reniformis. The sequence goes on along the minus strand of RWGZ01001140.1, from coordinate 52,755 downwards.
AAAATATGTTCGAACGTTAAAATATGTTCGAACATTGTTCAAATTATTAAGTGAATGTTCATGTTCGTTCAAATAACTTGTTCGAATATTGTTCGTACGATTTGCTCGAACATGTTTGTAAAATTTATACGAACTTCACCAAAAAAATCAATTTTTGTTATTTTACAAACAAAATCACAAAAAAATAATGTATCGAAGAAATAATCAAACAATTATATTTCATAAACAAATAAGAAGACTATCTCACTAATAACATAATAAAGTTTTGTAAATGTTTTTAAATTTAAATACTATAATAATATTTTAGTATAAAAATTAATTAAAATAATATATTTATTCACGAACGTTCGAATTTGTTCACGAAAATGTTCGTGTTCGTTCAAATTATAAATAAACAAAAAATAATGTTCGAACAATGTTCATATTTTTATTTGAACAAGCGAACACGTCACATACGAACCGATCATATATTGTTCACGAATTATTCGGTTCGTATAACAGTCCTGTTGAAACATATAAACTATGAGAAACATAATTTGAAATGAGAAAATTGCATAAATAACCCATCACTTATGAACTCTGTAAAGAGCATGCCCTCCAATTTACAAAATCACAAGAATGACACCTAAAGTTATTAATACAATTTGTTTTTTACCTCTGACATTCTAACAACCGATTTTCCGTTAAGTTGAAAAACGTTTTTCCGTTAACAAAAGTGATTCTCAAAGTACACAAATAAGATTCGTTTGAAAAATTATACAAATTGACCCTTTATGTTTGAGAATTGTGCATAAAATATAAAATATTAACGAATTCGTTAAATTGTCAATGATAAACGTTATTGAAAACTTAAGGTGTCTTATATGCATTTAATTGAAATTGAAGAGTTACAATTGCATATTTTTCCTCAAAAAATATTTCATATTTACAATTTCGTAACTTAGAGGATATATCGTTTACACATCACGTAAGTTGGGAGCCATAGGCAAACGTCACCCAATTTGAAACACTTTAGAAATGTAGCAAGATTAGAGAATAGAAGAATGTGCAATGAAATTCACTAGAAGAAACAATACAATGAGAGGATACCTAATTGTGAAGCAACACTAACCGGGCAGAGACGAAAAAACCCCCAAGGCATTAATTACTCGAGCTTTATCCTGTCGACTTCAGTCATCATCCCTTCAAGCTGAAAGAAAAATGGGGTCATTAATCAACTTGTGATGGTAGATTATGGATGTATGGTGATGATACCTTGACGATTTGCCGGAAAAAGAAGTCGCCGTATTGCTTCTCTGGTTTGGATTCTACGACGTGGATCATATCCTTTTGTAATACATTAAGAAGGTAGATATTGCTGAGTGCACCAATAAAGGAAAAGAGAACAATGAAAATACTTGCATCATCAACATAGAAATCTGTATCTGCATTGGCCGTGATTTTTGAGTCCGAATCCACAGCATGTGTCTTGTGTTTGTAGGTCACCAATATTGTCCTGTATGTTTTAAAACAACTATCAGTAAAATGGGAACAGATTGCATTGTCGTGGGATTGTACCTCAAAGTAGACTCGTCGACTTCCATGTACGAAGCAAGCTTTGCAAGCGAAATGGTAGAGTATACTTTCAAAAAAGTTCTAATACCAGATAACAGCTGCTGTTGTTTCACTTCATAAAGAAACAGCTTCAACTGTAGTCTATAAGCATCCTGCACGAATTATATTGAAAAACAAACCGGATCATTCGATAGTCAATCTTTACGAACCAATATTGTCATGAAGATGATTTCATAGGATTTGAAACAACACGAAATACCTGGTTATAATTTACGAGTGGTTCCTCAAAGCTAGCAGCTGAAGGAGTGATAAACTTAGGGCAAGCATAAGAAAATAACTCATCAAATAGAGCAAATGCTTCCTCATCAAGTCTCTGCATTCTTGTCATTTTCTCTCCATATTTTTCTCGCAACTGGGAATTAACAATCTCGTCGACTAGCTTCACTTGAGGACAAAGGGAGAGACAGATAGCAAGCAAGGCATACATCTGCTCATTCTTCTTCAGTATTTGCTCATACTGAGGGGACTTCTGGTGATACTGTTTAATCTTGTAAACATATAGAAGTATTTTATTAAATTCCTGAATCGCATCTGCATACCTGCGCCATAGAAACAAAAATCGGGTCAGAATCCAGAGAAAATGTTCTGAAAAAGGCAATGCATATTTACAATGTGGCTAAACAGACATTTACACACTGTAAAATAAGCAATTCCGAGAAACAAAAATCGGGACAAAATCCTGAAAATGTTGTGAAAAGAGGCAATATATATTTACAATGTGGCTAAACAGCCTTGTAAAATAAGGGATTGAACCAAAAAACAGGCATTATTTGAATAATGTTCGAACATAAATTCCCGTTCGAATAAAATACGAATGAACACGTTCGAATAAAAATATGAATGAACATGAACATAGATAGTTCGATTCGTTTGGATCGAATAACAGCCCTACCCATGGTTGAGACTAAAATACGTACAAAAAAAGGCTTCGGAGATACCTTCGCATCATAAGATTCGCAAATCCATAATGATATGTAGTAGTTATGTGGCTTCCGATAACAACAGAGTACACGCCTTGTTGATTAATATCAATAGGAAGCAAGCACTTCAGTCCAGTGTGATAATCACCCAACAAGCAATGCACTCTAAGCAGCCCAATCATACTATAATAACCGAGGACCTTCAATACATTACTTTCACTATTGTAACCATATCCATCACTAGCTGTAAACTGTTCGAGTCCCTCTTTCTCCTGCTCCAAAATCTGAATAATCATCGACTTATCTACGAGTGCTTGCAAGTAACTAAGGACACTGTAAACATTCCAAGCCTGAAAATCAAAGAGGGTATTTTGTTATGCTGCTGCAATACCTTACACTTCAGCAATATTTTTCATGACAAATACTGCAAATAAAAACTTATTATATCAGAAATACCTGATTGAAGTCCCTCAGAAGTGCAATCTCCTGATCTGTCTTATTTTTCATCTTGGCACGGTACTGGCAGAATGACTGGAACTGGTACACAAATTCATCAACCATGTCCCATAACCACTGATTTGGCAGTTGCATATTGACTACACCATGAAGCACAACCTTAAACCCAAAAAAAGGAATAAATGAGCACATAAAGTCACAAGGAAGCGAAATCTAATTAACTAAATTAAGAGTACAGTTTTAGAAACCAAAACGCAAAAACCTCCAAGCTGATTAATGAAAAAAACACCTGCCTGGAAGAGATTGCAGTAATTATCCCATGAATCTATACGCTGGTGCATTGTGGGAGAAAGCCTGGCATACAAATGCCTGAACCACATCTCACGGTATAGCAAGCAGAAGACATGGTCGTTATCCACGTATGGCGCCACCGCTTCTACAGAAGGCCAAGGAATATCTTTGAAAAACCTGTCGCTTATACTGTGAAACGAGCTCTCGTACATCTGGTAGATATCGTACACGTTCTTCTCCCTAATGTGCCGGTACATGTGAACCACGAATGACTTCACCGAATCCGGCACGTATTTAGGGTCATACTCAAGCGCGGCAGAGTCGCCGGAAATAGCCTGCTCTGAATCGTAAGACGTCATGCCCGCCATTTCCGTGATGAGGATTCTTCCTCCGAACGAGAATTTGGGTTTTGCTCTCTGAAATGAGAAGCGTTTTCTTTTTGCCCTAACGACCGAAAATAAATTGTGGCCCCGAAAGCCCAAGCTATAGAATTCTGGAGCAAATTGGCTAACTACTCTACTGCGAAAAATTGGTTTGCAAAACAATTTAATAAATATTTTGTTAAATAGTTTGTTTTCGTAAATTATTTGTTAAATAGGATGTGTTTATATATTTTAATAAAATAAATCAAATAATTTATATATTACTTATATAAATTAATTAAAATATATAATAAATTAAATTACAATAAGATAATATTAATAAAATATTATATTGGACGATACATAAAATATCGGGTAATAATTGATATATCGTTCATACTCTATGAATCGGAACATATATTTTTATATTGATCGATATGTTAAATACATGACGGTATTGAGTTATAGTGTCGGATACCGATCCATATTTTTATATCGTAATTTCACATACCGATCGATATGAAAATATATGTTCCGATTCGGAGAGTATGACCGATATATCGATCGATAAATGGTAGTTTACATGTCGCCCCGAATAATATTTAATCAATATTTTCATACCGCCTGGTACAATGAAAGCCGGGCGGCACAGGTATATGGACCGGTACCGGGTTTACGGTTCAGAACCCATGTTTTAAAAAAATTAATATCTCATAGTGATCCGGATCAGTATGATCAAAATATTGCTTAGTATATTATAATTTAATTTATTATATATTTTTAATTAATATATATAAATAATATATAAATTATTTGATTTAATTTTATTAAAATATATAAACATATGCTATTTAGTAAATACTTTACGAAAACAGATTATTTTGCAAAACCTTTACCAAAACAGGTTATTTTGCAAACGAATTTTTGGGAGAGTGTTACTTTGCAAAATTGCCCATTCTGAATCTTAACAAAATGCAAAATAAAAACAAGATAATGATATATTATATTCTCAAAATTTGGTACTTTTGGTAAATTTAATATATGCTATAGTATAGAAATTTTAACAAACTCGATATATTAAGTAGAACCTGAGAATTAAAGGAAAAGAGTAAACAACGACACAATAAATTTAACGTGGAAGCCCAAGACGGAAAAACCACTTGACTGGCTGAACGACCAAATTCATTATCACTTGAGAATTTAAAAAAATTTATATTCATTATCTTATTATCTTGAATTTGACGCATTCTAAATCGGATACTTCTAAAATCGCAGCACCCCATACCACCGTACCGTGCACATCGCACTCGTATCCTCGTACCCGTGCAACATAGACAAACACACACACACGAAGAGGAAATTCGGAATACAAGAGTATTGAAGTGTTGAACAACGAACCCTAAAACCTCCTTATATAGATGAGATGGTTTAGATAATAAAAGTAACTAGCAAATATTCCTAATATTTGATCATATCCATATATATGATATTTTATAATTAAATCATATATGTGCGTTCTTTGAATATCTTTTTTCATAACTGACGATATCCTAGACCAATGGGTTCCATCATATCTCACTTCGCTCCTCGATCGATTGCCTCCATCTCATATGTTCGGATTGGTCCCTTGTCATCTTCGATATTGCATACTTTAGTCGTTGACCGATCGATACCAATACCGACCGTCTTCCACGTTTGGCCCGATCAACCACATTACTGATCATCATCCAAGTGTGACTGATCGATAATAATATCGATCTCTACACTTAACAACATATACACTAAACTTTGTGAATTAGTTATGTCAAAAATTATAAAGTAAGACGATGTCATATTTATATTTTGAAAATAATAATTGTCAAAATTATAAAATTTTATAAATCAAAATTGTCAAAATTATGAAATTATAAATACCAAATTTAAGTGTTGTCCAAATAAAACACATTAATTTAATATTTTTATTAAATTTGGTCAATGACATTTCAAACCATTATTTGGAATTCTATTAACAAAATATCACTTTGAAACTATTACAAAACTAATCATCTTCCAATATTTTATTGTTTTTATTTATTTTCTTCTTTTCTTTTATTATTTGAAATAATATTTGTTGTGTTCTAAAAGACCCAGGTACCAACAGTCGACATGTTCACAATAAATCGAACATGTTTTTTATTGTTAAAAATGGAGGATAATAATCGAAATATAGATAAAGCAATCAAACATCGATTTACCTTGGAAAAACCCTAGAAAAAAAGGGAAAAACCACCGGACTAAGAGCTTGAAATGCTCTTAGTCAATATATTAATGAAACGGTCCATATTGCATACAGTAAAGTTTTAAGATGATGACTAGGGCGAAAATAAAATGCGCAGAAAGGAAAACAACAGAGTAACGACAGTTTTTGAATCCAAAAAGTCTTATCGAGCCAGCTCATTCACCTGGTATTTATAAGAGGTGGATGGTGCGTGGAAAATGTCATGTAACCACCTCTGACACTTCTTTTTCCCCTAGTAAAATGCATGGCAACTATCTGCTTATAACCGTTTTGGATTGATCCGTGAAACATTTGAAGGCTGCTAGTCGCATAACCTTAAGTCCTTTAGGTCTTTGGGCCTCGTTACATGGGCTTTTGGGCCTCGTTGACTGTAGATATTTGGGTTGTCATCAAATCATAGATCTTGGGCCATATAAGTTTGTATCTTATCACATGGATTCGGGGTACCGGACCCCGAAGTTCTCATCAATAATAATAAGATGGGAGTACCTATTATCAATATTATTTAATCTTTCTTTTTATACTATAATAATTATTATAATTCTTACACAATTTGATAAGTTTTCTAGCATATATCCTAGAGTGATTAGGACATTATAATTTTATATTATTAATGAGAACTCTAGGACCAGACACCCCATGACGGATAAGGCCTATTAACAATTGTGCCGATTTAAATGGTAGAAACGAACCCTTGCAGCCCACTTATACACTTAACGAACAACGGCCCGATATTCCACGAGAGAACGAAGATGGCCTTGGCGAAATAAAGTGTTTTCTGGTAACTGGCTTCATAGTTCGGTCAGAACGGTTAAAAACCCACGTTTTCCACGCTTCGGGCCTCCACATGTTTACCACGCCTCGGGCCCGATCACGCAGACCACGCCTCGGTCCCAGCCTCGTTTTACATCGCACGACAACAACCTCTAACAAGCCTGTCAGAGGCGGTTATAGAGCGTGATCTACACACGCCACTGACTCTATAAATACAGAGTGCGACGACGGAAATAGCAGGACCTTTTGGACGCATAAGAACATGCCGTTACCCTGCCGGAGTTCTTACTGATTTCTATTCCCTTGTCATTTTCATTAAGCATTTGTTGTATTTTGTATTAATCATTTAATTAGTGAACAGGCTATGAGCGTAATTCGCTCTTAGTCAAGTGGTTTTCTCTCCAATTCCTGGGGTTTCCACTATAAATCGCCGTGTCCATATATTGTTTCCAATTCTAATCGTATTCCACATAAAAAACAAATCAAAACCGAGTTCGTCTGCTGACGAATCGGACGACTGTTGGGGCCCCTAAAAAGGGACTATAACAATTATATATCCTAGAGTGATTAGTACATGATCATAAATATATAAAAAAATTATAAACACAGATCCCTACATTTTAAGGACTTTTATTTGGCCAAGAGAAATTAAGAAATAATATATTATTAATGCTAATCATATTAAAATCTAAATTGCTTATGGTTTTTTTTTCATTCAACATTTTAAATTTTAAAAATAAGAATTAAAATAAACTAATAAAATATTGTAATGATTGTAAAAAAATACCAAATGTTTAATCATCTAAGATGTTCAAAATGTGAAACTTAGAAACATAAAAACGTACAAAATATAGTAAAAATGTTATTTGAAATGTTTTAATATATAAATGTTGCAATTAATGATCTAAGGTCATCCACATCATTGTCCGCCCATATAGTCGGTTCTCTCTCTACACATCAGCTTTCTTTCTGTACAGATTATCATTCTTATTTTTAATATTAATATCAATACTTTTATAAATAATTTTTCTCTCATCCCTACAACAATATTCATACACTTATAATTTTTTTGTATAACATCTTTTTTATATAAATACTAACTCGGTAACCGAAAGTTAATAAATTTGATAGATAGTTAGTTCGGTTTTGGTTATTCAAATCCTAATTAAAATCATTTAATCAAATCGGTTAAAACCTATAAATCAGTAAAACAATCGTTTTTACACATATAATACATAAAAATTATAATATTATCGATAAAATTATTATACTAATCTATTATAATTATTTTAAATTTTTTTATAAAAAAAAAATTGAAGAAAAAGAATACCTTGATCGAGACATCATCTCTTCTCACGGACAAATGAGAAAGTCTCATGTGTCAAAAAATTTGATATGTTGGCCACCTAGTCCAACGTTGAAGATGCCCTAATGATATATAATACTGTACATGACATTAAAATTAAAATTATCGAGTATTATTTTGACAAACTCGACACTAGTACAAATTTATATTTACGATGAGCAATATGATGAGAAAGAGATGGCTGAATCAAATTATTTATATTTATTATATATAAATATTTAATTTCCATAATACACTGAGCACATTAAATCTTTAATCAAAATATATTTTATACAATGTAAGATCAATGGAGTGGTGAATTCTATTAGATAAATATTGTGCAAGTGGAAAACATTTTGTTCATGTAGAGTGTTCATTCATTATTTAACAAACCGAACTGAATAACGAAATCTTTGTACCAATCACGCCATAATTTTTTTAACCGAATGCCGAACAATTTTTTTTTTGGTTCGGTTTAATAAATATCAATTTTTTTCAATTCCGTTTCAATATATACTGAAATACTAAATTAAAATTAAATAATTTAATACACAAATAATTATTTTTAAATAAAAAAAAATTGTGACCGAATGCCGAACAAGATTTTTTGGCTTGGTTCGGTAAGTATCAATATATGTAAGTTTCCATTTTTTTATTTTATCTAGTATTGTATCTAATCAGCCTCAAATATGTATTTAATTTTTGATTTTTTGTAGTACTATATATAATTGAGAGAAATATCTATATATTATTTTTTTGGAAATTAGATTCACTATGAGATAAATACAATGTTTTCATATCGGACGGTATATCGTCTAATACGTCAAATATCGTTAGATACTGTTATTTTTTTTCGTACCACCCAATATCGGGTATTACGGCAGATTTACAGGTTTTTTCGAATTTGACCATAAAAAACTATTAATATTATTTTTAAAAAAAATAAAATAAAATTTGGTACCTACCGGTATATCATTCCGAACCGGTACGTGATTCCAAACCGGTATGAAAACATTGGGTTCAACTCAATTTTCATCATGCACATTACATATAGTTGTTTAATCTTCATCCATTAATTTTAAATGATGCACTAGATCTAGTAAAATAAAAGTGTCTCTTTCCGATACCTTCCCTTACCTTATCAATTAAATCATGCCACGTGTCGGTTCAGGGGTGCTCTGAAGACCTTACCCACCCACATGTATGTTTTGGTCCCCCACTACCTTTATCTCTTATATATAAATTTCAATTTAAAATTATATTAATGTTTAACAATATTGGAGTCCTAATACACCATGAAATATATGACACATAACGGAAATTTGGGCACTATTTTTATTCGTTAAATTTTAAAAGATTATATATATGATTTTTTAATACAAAATTACTTTTCACATGGACAATACACATTAAATCGAACCACTTCCTTCAAATCCACTTGAAAGCATTAAAAAGCCTTCGTTCAATTTGTAATTTGCATGCAAGCCTTCGAATTGATATAATGTGTGACTCTCTATTTTTTTAAATTGTAAACACTATACCTCAAATTTAAAAATTATGTAGTTGACCCCGGAGTTTCAAAACATTTTATATTTGAAACATTCATTAATATTTTAAATGTATCAATACTTTCTATTTGATCCATTAACTTTAAAAATATATAATGACCATAGTTTTTGAAGCCGGTTAGACCGGTGAACCGGAAATGTCTTCTATTGGTCGAACCATATAGTCGGATCGGTTCAAACCGGTTCTAAAATTAATATTAAATATTAATTTTATTTAAAATGTTAAGATAAATGCATATAATTCAAAATAGAAAATCCAAAAATTATTCCTTAAATATGAATTAAGATGTAAACAAATGAAATATATTGATATTTTCTAAATCATTATCCAAATTAGAGTTTCGGATTAATTCTATCAAGAGAATGATATGATTTTTAACACTTTCAAAACTTTCACTTGCATATCTTCAAGTATGATCAATTTTTTTGCGTTGAGATGAAACATAATTTAATTCACTACTCTCCATCGAAAATCGTAAATATTTCAATATAGTAATATATTTCCAAATACAATCTAATATATATTAGTCAAATAATAATAAACTAACAAATGAATATGCCATAACAATTATATACATATTCCACATTAAGAATGAAAATTTAAATTCAAAAGACAAATCGAACATATTATATATAAAAAAATGAAACTTAAAATTAAAAGACAAACAAGAAACAAACTAACAACCTATAAGAAATAAATTGAATCATATCTTATATACCGTAAGAAATACACTTACAAATTATATTAATTATCAAGATAATACTTCCAAATTCTTATTGTTTTGTATACCAAGTATTATTGACCAATACTAAATAATAAAGTAAAATAAAAATTGCGCAACAAATCTTTGACATTTGAGTTTGAATTAGGGGTGGGACACCCAATCGAACCGATGTTAATCGGTTAAACGGTTTCGGTTATATGGTTAATCGGTTTTCGCGGTTTGATTAATATTGGTCAAAACTATTAAACGGTCGGTTATCAGTTTTATTTATGAATATCGATTTTGATGTCGGTTAACCGATTAAATAATTAAATTAATATAGACAATAATATACACCCCCTCTCACATGACACATATTTACTTTTCTAAATAAAAGAAATTATATTTACTTGTCATTAGGGTTTGTGGAATTCTTTCTATGTTCTTTCGTTGTTCTTCTTTAAATATATTCTAGTAATATTTTCGTTTTTTGCTATGATTAATTGCATATTTGATGGCAATTTATGAATATTTTATGTGTTAGTATTTTTTAGTGTTATATTTTTCTTGTTTTCAAATTTCAGTTTTCGCATTTCAAAATCTTTCTAAACATGATAATATTGAATTCTTATTTTTAATTTTTTTGGTTATGCTGCATATTTTTGTTATTGGGTACGTTTGGAACAACATTTGACAAATAGCGGTGAGATGAGATGATTGTACTGTGCTGCGAGGTGAACTGATCGTGATTTTAAAAAACTGTTTTTGAAACAGCGGTGCAGTGATCGTGATGTCATAAAATGACTTTTTTGCCCTTATTTTTAAATAATTGTTTATAACTTAAAAATTATATTTTATATTATTTTATGATAAATTCGTTATTTCAAAACTACATTTTTAAATTGTTATATATATTTTTATAGTTTGAACACGTAATTTATAGAATATAAGAATTTATTGATCAAAATTATTTTTTAAAAAAAATAAACTATAATTTATCAAGGGTAAAATTGACATTTTGCATGTGCGTTCTGGTGGCCGTTGGGTTAACCCAACTGTGAACTCACCGCTGTTTTCTACGGTCACACGAACGCAATTATTAATGATGTTTGGTAAAAGTAGAATACAACTACGTTACGTTCACCGCACCGGGTGATGGACTGGGTTTCCAAACATCACCAATAACTTGAGTTTCCGGAGATAAAGAATATGGTTTGCAAGAAGGGTCATGTAAACACCTTGTTCAACGGCCATCATTCCCGCTAACGGATTAATGAATGTTTTGTTCAACAATGAAAGTAAAAATATTTTCTTGAAATGGAACTTAAATAGAAGGAAAACCGAAAAAAAAGTTAAAAACAAATACTAACTTGAATGTTCTAGAGATAATAATACGGCCTCCAAGAAGGATCATATAAACATTTTGTTCAACGACCATCATTCTCGCTAACGGATTATAAATCCAGTAAAGGTAGTTCCAAAATCAAGAAAATTGTAAACATGCATTAAAATAATACCGATTTGAATACCCGGTACCAGACGGTATTATTTTCTTTTTTCGTACCGCACGAATACCCGGTACCGAGCGAAATTTAACGTATCAGTTGGTATACCGTCCGGTGTGAAAACACTAGTTAATTCGTAGGTCGATCCGTCAAATATTAGTTTACGGGTTGGATAATTAAATTTAACTCGTCAAATCGTACGGGTAAGCGGATTGAAATAGATCAAAAAAAATTTTAAAAAAATTAGGGTTAAAATTTTTGTTTTTAGTTTATAGTTTATTTTATATAACCCGTTGACGAATTGTGCCATATTTTCAACTTGTTGACGGTTAAGAAAATTTCTCAACCCGTACGATGGACGGATTCAATGGTTTCGATCCATAACCTATTGGACCCACTCGTGCCCACCTCTAAACAGGTCAGCTTCAAATTAATTTGTATTCTAAATACCCAAATTGCCCTTCATTTTTATATTCCCAAATTACCCTTCCCATAGGGTGATCATTGCTTTCCAATTTGTTGGGGTTTCAGTTTCCTCATCACGTCAACTTCCAAATTTCTACAACCTCAAACTATAGTTTCTACTGGACAAAGCGGTTTTGAAATTAATTGAATTTTAAACATAATATTTATTTGAAATATTCATAGATTAATATATTTATCTTGATTACTGTTTCATTTTTTTATTTTATATAAAAAAAATTATCATAATGTTGAAAGTGATCATTCTAAGAAAACCTAATAGAGTAACTATTTACTCTTTTGATTAGTATTTTTGAGAGATTAAAAATATTGAAAAGTATAAATATTAGATTAAATATTGTATGTGGATTTGAACTTTATATTGTTGATTATATGATATTTCTAAGTTTAAATATTATTATTTATATTATTACATTAACACTTTGGAATTTTGCATAAAATTGATTCTTCCAATTTTGCTGATTTGTTTTTCCTCTTATATGATTCGATGTAGCCCCACACATACTAAAAATGTGAATATAAATATGATTTTTTTTTAACATTTTTTCTATGTTATCATTATTATTTATTTTTATAGAAATTTACGAATTGGATTCTATTTGATTTATGCTTCTCTTCGATTCTTGAATCGGGTTATTTGAGAAGACAAAATTGGAAAATTCAAATAACAAATAAGAAATCAATATTTTTATGTTAAAAATTTGGTACGGTGTAATTTTTATCTAATTTTAATTATTTTATTGATTTTAGATCTTACTTTTAGTCTTTTAAGTTTGATAATAATTTTTTTATTATATTATGTTTATAATTTGATAATGACTAAATATATTTATCAATAATTATGATTATTTTAACTTATAAAAAATTATAAATTATATAACTATAATAATCATTATAATTACAAAATTTACGAATTCTTAACGAATCAATTGTGATTCTCTAAACAAATTATGCACTATGAATTGCGAATCATGTAGTGTCATGTATCGTCATAATATAGATTATTTCATGTTAGTTTATAATTTAAATAAATGTAAACATTTTTTGTGAATAAATGTATTATTTAAATTTAATAAAAATATATTATTCTTTGAATTATAAAAATATTGTAATTTATAATGTTTCACATTATCTCTCTAATATTTTTATATTTTTATTGAATGATATGTATTATAACCATTTTCTCTTATGTTTTTATAATATAATATTTTTTTTAAAAAAATCAATTTTTAATCTATTAATTCAAGCTTTTGAACATATCATATTCGAAAAATTATCAACATTTATATAAAATGTTCAAATATTAATGTTCGAATAAAATATGGACTAATATGTATAATGTTTGAATAAAATTATGAACAAATATGAAAATAGAGAACTCAATTCATACTAGTGAATAACATTATAGTCTTTAAATCGGTTAGATTAGTGAATTAAAAATATCTTCAAATGATTTAATTATAAAAATATGGAGTATTATATAACATTTAATTATAAACATTAATGTAATTGCAAATGGGCTAAAATTAACATTTTTCCTCAATGAACATTGACCATAATTTAAGTCTTTTAGGTCAAAATTTATATCCAATTATATTTGGTCGAATCGGATTTGATCGATTTTTAGCAGTACGAAATCAAGTCGATTTTTTACCAATATGACCCCGTTTTCATATGAGAATATTTTTAGAGTCAATCAGATCAATTTTTAAAGCGACCAATCGATCTCAAAAGTAATGGAATGCTGCATCATGACCGTTGAATTGCTCGGATTTGAGCAAATTGTAATTTCAAACAACATTGACAACGGTAACTTTTCAAGGTAATTTCAAAAGTAAAACAAATTTAACGTTGTAAAAAATTGTGGTATTTTTGCAATTAACGGCTACTTCAAGGGGTAATATGGAAATCGTGTGAGCAACTTTGAATAATTATAAAGTTGGACCGCTCCTCTCTTTCTCTTGCACAATTTGCTTTGTCCTTGCTCAAAGTAACAATGGCCTCGCCTCCAGACCCCCACTCTCCCTTCTTTTTCCTTCTCCAATATGATTCTTAGGAGGTCACATTATCGTTCCTGACAGTGATTTTATTTCACCAAGGAAGTAAAATATACAACAAGTTCGGCGACTTGCTTTTTCTACTCTTTTGTACTTTTCTTTATTGTAAGTGGAATCTTTGTTAATGCTGATGCAGGTAGATCTACTTTTTCTATGGGGAGGATTTTGGGAACTGAGTTTTTGATAATGTAACTTATTGTAAGGTTGTTTGTGTTCTATACAACTCGTCTACTTGCTGTATTTTCTTTTCCGTTTCGGGAATGGAAAATTCTTTATTCCTTGAACGTTCAGGCCTGGGTTCTTTTTTAAACGGGATGCAGTTTCGGGTTCTTGTATTACTGGAGCAAGTTATGCATGTGCGCGTGGTTTTCACGGATTTTGTATTTTATGAAGTTTCAAATTAGGCTGTTTCTGCGGGATATCATTATAGTCTTTGTTACTGTTGGTGTTTAAACGAATTTAAATTTTCCTAGATTCAGTAGTCTTAAGAGTCAGATGAGTTTCTTATATATTAATTATGTATTTGATTTGTAGGGATGCCTTTTCTGTGAATGCTTAACTAAAATCTTGTACCAAGTAAAATGTCATCCAGAGAGGACACTCCACAGCGGAAT
>RWGZ01001140.1:0-32643 GCA_009725065.1 Utricularia reniformis | reverse complement strand
GTTCCCGGATTTGTAACAGTAAAGTTTGCTCAGATCCGGAGCTGATTTTTGACGATCTAGAAGCCAAGTGTTGCTACGAGTGGTTGAATCTTGCAAAGGTTTTGCTTGTCTTCTTCTCTGGTAGGTAGTTTCAGCTTCGAGCTGAAACTGGGCGAATTTTTCATTTTCTGTTTTCAGGGACTTTTTCTCAGATCTTTGGCTGTTGAGTGTTGCTAACAAGATAATGTTTTCGAATGTTGCTTGAGATTGTTTGACTTGGTTTTGTTTCTGGAATTGGGCCCACTAACTGTTTGAATTCTGTTTTTCGTGTTCTTTTGCTGTTTTTTCTTCTTATTTTAACTTATTTTGAATTCCCCTGGATCAGGAGATTATGTACTTGGTCTGCCTTCTGTTTTGATGTCTTAGTTATGAAAACGATGGTTTGCTCAGTTGGGTGCTATGCGATCATTTTCTTTTGCTCGATATTTCATATGAGAAATAAAATATTTTGCAGGCTAGTGATGATGTACGTTTGTTGGTAAATTTTTGAATTCTTGGGGTTGAGGTTTCGCTTGAAATGGTGTCTTGTGGAGAGGAAGCCATTAGAAGTAAAGCACTTGCTGAGAAACATTTTGCAGAAAAAAACTTTCAGGCTGCAAAAAAGTATGCTCTTAGAGCTCAAGAGCTTTTGCCTGGACTTGAAGGTATATCTCAAATGGTAGCAACATTTACTGTTTATGCTGCTTCAGAGGCGAAATTTAATGGAGAACTGGATTTTTATTCCATTCTTGGAGTGGATCAATTTGTTCACAAGTCCAAATTAAAAAGGCAATCTAAGAAGCTTGCACTTCTGGTACACCCTGATAATAACAAAACTATTGGAACTGATGGTGCATTCAAACTTGTTTCTGAAGCATGGGATTTTTTATCCGATAGTTCTCAGAGAAACGCGTATGATAAACGGAGAAATCGGGTATTAAATGGTAATAGTGGTTATGAAGATTGCTACAAGTTTCAATCTTCTCATGGTACTCTAGATACATTTTGGACTGTTTGTACCTCTTGTCATGTTCAGTATGAATATCTGAGGAAATATGTTAACAAGCGACTTTCTTGTAAGAACTGTCGTGGTGTATTCGTTGCTGTTGAAACTCGGAATGTCCCTTACATTAACTACTCTCATTTGCCTGAAAATGGAATTGGAAATCATGGCTATGGCTTAAGTTATATGCGAACAAGTGGTTCTTCAGGACATCGCAAAGGAAGTAGATCTGAGCACTCACACCAGCGTAGCTCTTTTGGTGTTCTATCTACTTCTTCTTCTACAAAAATGAATGGATTTCATCAAGCAGCAAAGGCTAAAGATCATGTTACTTGTAAAGGTATTGATGGTGTTAAAGAATCATCAAAATCCAGGCGTGGTAAGCCTCCCAAGAAAAGAAAAGTTGAGTTTACATGTTCGAATATTCATGGAGAGGAAGAACCAAAAGCCGTCAAGGCTCCCTTAGTATCCGATACTTCGACCAGGCGCTGCTCTGCTACATTCGGACTTGATACTCGACAGTTGTTAATCGAAAAGGCAAGATCAGAAATCAGTTTAAAGCTTGAGAAGTTTAAGGTCGAATCCGAAGCTTTGAAGAGAAATTTATTGACTAATGAACAACCAGAAGGGAGAAAAAGTGTTTGTATGACAATAAGTGTTCCAGATTCTGATTTCCATGATTTTGATCAAGACAGAACTGAAGAATGCTTCCAGGCACGACAAATATGGGCTTTATACGACGAAGAAGACGGCATGCCTCGTTTATATTGCCTTATTCGTGAAGTTATATCTCTTAATCCATTCAAGATACATATCAGTTACTTGTCCTCGAAATCCGACATTGAATTCGACTCCGGTTTTACGAAATCTTGTGGAATTTTCAGGTCATTCCATTCAGAAACAGTTGAGCAAATCAACATTTTCTCGCATATTCTCACTGGAAAGAAAGTCGGAAGAGGAGGTAGTGCGAGAATCTACCCAAAAACTGGAGATATTTGGGCTATATACAGAAACTGGTCTCTAGATTGGAACATAACTACTACTCCACAAGAAATAAGACATCAATACGAAATGGTCGAAGTACTTGACGATTATTCAGAAGAAACTGGTGTATGGATTGCTCATCTAGTAAAACTAGATGGATACAAGACGGTATATCGAAGAGATGACAAGAGAGAATCTCCACATTGCATCCCGAGAAGAGAAATGCTTCGATTTTCGCATCAAGTTCCAGCATATTCACTCAAAGTTGAAGACACCACTAACTTGCCTGATGGTTGCTGGGATCTTGATCCAGCCGCAACGCCTGATGAACTTCTTCAGACAGAAACAGTTCAATGTTGGAATTCAACCAAGATGTCTGAGACTCGAACAGAGGAATAATCAGGCAGAAAATGCAGTCGCAAGGATAGATGCTTGTTGTGCAGTGAGTTGTGATTCTTTAAGACACCGATGTAGAATTCGGATTGATGCAATGCAGTTCGAGGAGGATGCTTAACAATGCAAGACCAACTGCATCCTCTGAGTGCTGCTGCTGCTCTTCATCCGTGGTTCTTAAATATTCGTCCAACAAGAAATGTTGAGAATAGAATTAGAAATTGTTTTATTTTAATATTTGCATTTTCAATTTCTAGAAATATAATTTTATTTCTCTATTGTGTGGTATATTTATTTCAGCTTTGTACACCACTCCACAATATTGTAATAGGCAGATTTTTAAATCGACTCGAATTTTAAATAAAAATAAAATATATAAATAAATATTGAAAATTAGTAAAGTAGCATATATCTAAATTTAAAAGTATAAATATTTTTATTAATTTATTTTATAAGATAATTTAATTTTATAAAAAAAGAGTATCGATAATCGAGTATACCCTATGTTTTTAAACCGATCATTTTTATTGAACCGGAAAATATCCAATTCACTAAGAACCGATTCAAACCGTAGTTCGAACCGGTTTGAACAGCAAAAAGTTTTAAATATTTAATTATATCATAATCTTATAAAATTTGTATAAGATATAATTTCATCGACATATGAAAAATTAAACAAATTTATAAGAATTTTGTAAGAAATAATTGAAATTATTTTATATATTATGAATATTTATAAAGTATTAAAATTGAAATAGAGAAAAGATATTGAAAAAAATATAATAAAATAATATTTAATTATCGTATAATTTCAAAAATAAAAAATACAAACTAGAATAGTTCAGTTTGAACTGGATCGTGAACTACGCAGTTCACGGTCGAACCGCGGTTTAAAAACATAGATTATACCACATTCTCAATAGCAACAACTTTTAGGTTTATCATCAATTCACGAATAATTCACAAGTAGATCGACTATATATAACAAAGTTTAAAATCACATAACCCACTTCTCCAACGAACAAATTGAATTAAAGAAAAAATTAAAACAATATCGTTTTGTGTCACATATCCAACATGGGAGCGCTCCAACTCGGGTACATGTGGGATCATTGCTTACTAATTTAATAAAATTAGAGAGTATGTGCCACATGTATGATACTGCTTACTAATTTAATAAAATTAGTATCATAAAATCTATTCCAACAAAAATAATCAGTCAATAATTACCTTGATATTCATTTTGATCTTCTTCTTCATTCATTCTATCCTGAACAAAACCAGAGCCATAGCAACTTCCCAGATTAATTGCAGTAAGCATCAACTTACCATAATATTGATAATCTATATGCTTCATCACCACACTTTCCACTGATTGTCCACTCTCACTAATCTCTTCTCCCGTCAACGGCATCACTTCGTCAATTCGAGCATACGAAGATTCAGAATCCGGGCCATAGCACTTACAAGAAGCTTGGTAAAGCACTGTTTCCTTGAGCATTTCCATGGACCTTTCTTCGCTGCATTCCTCAGTTAAAGAAGTTAGTTTGCTCCAGTCATCTTGATTTGCAGCATTTATCCAGCATTCTTCCAATAGAGAGACATTATTTCTAATGAAAGATGGAGTAGTCGATGAGAAAATGTCGAAAACTCGCAGTGATAGTTCACGGTTTTGTGTTTCTAAGCACAATTCAATGAGGTCTACTGGAGAAAGAAGATTGTGCTTAGACGGTATATTTTCGTTATCAGGCATGAACTTTAAGATCTCTTCCTGCATGAACACGATAGAGTGACGAATAATTATTCCGAAAGATACACAATCAAGAGTCAACTACATGCGTTCAAGATTGATTCGCATATCATTTCCAAATCATAGCAGTGAAAATCTATTGAAATTTGAACAGGAAAGAAGGTGAAGTGTTGGTGTTTGGCGTACCTGTAACCGCAAGATGTTGAGATCGGCTTCAATGCGCTTGGCTTTACTTTCGTAGCCAACATCTCTTCCTGAAAGAAAAGCTCAGATAAACAAATTGGCTAATTAATCTTGATGAAACAATTACCTGCGACCACAGCTATTTTTGCAAGATTCAGAAGGTGTTTTCTCTTTTTGAATGTTNAGCAGCTAATACGCTTATTTACTTACGCCCCGATTTTTTGCACCGATTTCTACCTACAATTGATCGGATCTTGTTCAATTCTCATCTCATTCTCAAGGTACGCGTCCTGTCAATTGCCGCTCTACTCAATTTTTTAAGTTGTTTTACCCATATATAATCAGTCATTGCTTATAGTAAGTTTTCATTTCTTCATAATTGATTCGAAATTACATTACTTCGTGCATCAATATTCATTAAATGACACTTATGTATCACTAATTTACCATTAGATCTACAATTCTGTTGAAACAGCACAAGGATCTGAAGCGTTTTTTGATGTCTGCATTCTATCACCTTGGAGAACCACACCTTGTGTACAATATGTTGTCATTGTTATGGAAAGGTCTACAATTAGAGGGCGCAATGGGAAGCTTTGAATTTGCTAAAATGATGTCTGCTCTAGTTGTGATGTCTCAAGGGATGACTTTATTACTTGCAAAGAGTCTACTCATATGTGGTTATGATAACGCCTATTACAATGAGTTTTCAGCTGGATTTTCTGGTGTACTCTTTGCCATGAAAGTAGTTCTATATTCCCAATCAGATGATCTTACATATGTGCAAGGAATTTCAGTACCAGCACGGTATGCCGCTTGGGCAGAACTTATTATCATCCAAATCTTAGTACCTCGAGTTTCATTTCTAGGTCATCTTGGAGGGATACTTGCAGGGCTCATGTACATGCAATTGGCTTCTTCAAATTCAGGTCCTGATTCCTTAACTACGATAGTTAATGCCCTCATCAGGTTTCTGGGATGGCCTGTGAGAATTGCTTATGGTTTGTTTCGACCTTCACTTGGGCGAATATTTGGTAGTGGGCGGATTGGCAGGATAGAAAGAAGGGTAAATGAAGTATGGAGATGTGGGGCGTGTACGTATGATAATTCGGGTGGATCAAATGCTTGCGAGATGTGTGGGATGATCCGCAACATTGATGGTGTGTCGTCGAGTTCAGATTCAGCTGAACATGACGAAATACGACGGTTGAGGCTTCGGAGATTCAATAGATGACGTGAACCAGAGCTTCTTTGACTACATTGGATACATTTGCAGATTTGCTAAAGCTAATTCCATGTTATACACCTGCTTTTTCGATTAAGTATAGCTTATTAATCTTCCTTATAGAGTTCCATGTTTGTAAGAAGAATGTTTTATCGTTGCTATATAATTTTATCATTCATTATTTATCATTTTGAGTGGTATTTGTGATTGGTCTCTAATCTTTGAAATAGTGTAAATGTGATGTTTTTATAGTTTCAAAATTGCGTACGAAACACCTAAAGTTTACATAATGTGTGTCGTTGATCCTTTAAATTTTTAAATTTGTAAAGAATATGTTCTTAAAGTTTAAAAATTGAATGGTTGACCCCTTAAGTTTCAAAATCGTTTAAATTTAACCCTCACGTCCGGTATTTTTTTGAGTTTTTTCGCAATTGACCTTGTTCTTTCTACATGTTGAAATTGACCGATTTTGTTTACTGATTTGATATGTAGACTCTGAATATATTAAAGAGTTCAGAATTGACTCGGAGAAATATGTAACATAGTAATTTGTCTTACAATGTTTTTTTATTATATTTTATAGTAATTTTACTTCGTATATAAACTCAAAAAAATACCGGACGTAAGAGTCAAATATAAATGATTTTGGAACTTTGAGGGATAACCATACAATTTTTAAACTTTGAGGACATGATGTTTACAAATTTAAAAAGTTGGAGAGTTAACTACACACATTATGTAAACTTTGAGTGCTTCATACGCAATTTTAAAATTATAAGAACATCGCATTTACACTATTTCAAAGATTGAGGGTCATCTTTACAATTTTCTCATTTTTAATATTAGTTTTTAGAGTATTTACTAGTATGTCATATATTAGACGTATACAATATATTGTCTCGAATATAAATCAAAATATTAGTTGAATCCAATATCAATAGAATTTGTATTTTATTGGCTAAACTAAATAAAAATCATATATAAGACCAAAATTAAGGGAACAGATATTATTCGAATTGGCATTCAGACAACGATTAATCAACCTAATCGTTCTCTGTAGCAGAAATATAAAGCGCGTTTGTGATGAGATGAAAACGCCGACTGCTAAAGAAGAGAAGCATTAGTTCTAGGTCCGTGGGCTCTACAGAAGTTTGCTGTTGTTTATCTGCCTTTTAGTCGATCTCTTTTAGACTCAATTTCATCGATTACCCATCCTTATTGCTTCCTCAAAATGGCTTCACCATCTCAGGCTAGTCTTCTACTTCAGAAACAGCTTAAAGGTATTATTAATTTTGATGCTTCGGGCCTATTTTTTTTATCGATTAATGGGTATTTTGTTTTTGTTTTTATTTTTTTCAAGATTTGTTTTTATGGGTGTTAATGATCTATGCTCTGTGTATTCAGATCTATGCAAGCATCCAGTGGATGGATTTTCGGCTGGTTTAGTGGATGAGAGCAACCTGTTTGAATGGAGTGTTACTATAATTGGACCCCCCGATACTCTCTAGTGAGTGCTTGATGTAATTTTTGAATTGATGGACGATTTTTTTACTGGGGATTATGCTCGTGTTCTCCCGGCTTATTGAATTGATTTTTATATGTTCTTGTATTCGTCTTAATGTGAAGAGTTTTGTTTTTATTATTTTTCTATTTTTGGGCATTTTTTACCTTTTGGTTGGTAATTTTTTAGTTTATTTTGTTTCTTATATTCTGAATGATCATTTGAATGATTTGGGCATCTGTATCTTAGGCTTTCTGGCATGAATGCTTGCATGGCTGGACTGATCCTTGATATCAATTGTTGTGTATTATTTCCTAAATGTTTGAAACTTTATCATACTAGTTTGGCGTTTGCGTTTTCACTAAGCTTCTGCAGCTCCTAATGTTGAAAACATGAACTGTTGTTAAGCTCTGAGTATTATCAATTTTAAAAGGATTAAGTCATGAAATCAAATTGTCCCACATTGGATTTGGATTGTTTTACGGGAGGGAAATTGTCATATGGAAGCTTAGATAATCTTACAACCTCATAATGTTTGCTATAGATAAATTTTTATCCATGTTATCGCAACTTGCAACTCTTGTTCAAAGTTTTAGATTGTTTCAAGTTCTTATTTTACTTATAATTGTCATTGCACTGAATTCTTTTTTATGCAGTGAAGGAGGTTTCTTCAATGCCATCATGAGCTTCCCCTCAAATTACCCCAATAGTCCACCAGCCGTGAGATTCACATCAGATATTTGGCATCCTAATGGTTTTAATTCTTTCTCGTTTCACTCTCCGTCACATTTTTCTCTGCAATGATCGTTGAGTTTCAATATTCTCTTGAAATGCGCAGTTTACGTTGATGGAAAAGTTTGCATTTCGATTCTTCATCCACCTGGTGATGACCCCAATGGCTATGAGCTTGCAAGCGAGAGATGGTCGCCTGTCCACACTGTATGTGTATTTCCCCTTGCTTTTACATCGCTCTTCGTGCATGATTTGATTATCTTGTGATTAGTGTATCTTCATGCTGTTGAAATATTGTCCCACATCGGTTGTGGAACTAGAATAATTCTAGTTTATAAGAGGTGTGATATCATAAGTAATTGTCTTGGCCTAGCTTTTTCAATATAATTCACTTTTCTTATGAACTGGACTACGCAGATACTCTCCTAACCCATTGAATCCTAAATTTATACACATGCATATCCAAAATTTTCATGAGATTTAGTTTCTTTGTTATTGGATTCAAGAATAGGTGAACCAAACTGTGTTTATTAATTTAGATCCTCGGAAGAGGATTGTCTTTCCTTATTTTTGTTGTTCCAGATCAGTGAAGTTATCGGTTATTTCATCGTATTACGTAATATGGTAATAATGAAGATACTGTTTGACAGGTTGAGAGCATTGTTCTAAGTATTATATCGATGCTTTCAAGCCCAAACGATGAATCTCCGGCTAATGTCGAGGCTGCTGTAAGTATGTCTTATATTTATGTTGGTATAAGGAGTTGAACTGAATCGGGATTTGTTTAAACTGAGGAATGCAGAAAGATTGGAGAGAACGAAAAGAGGAATTCAGGAAGAAAGTTAGTCGTTGCGTACGAAGATCGCAGGAGATGGTGTAATATGATTCACATGTTGATGAAACTTGAAAGGGTGCTTTTGGGACATCTATTATATTGGCTTGGTTGATTAGCTCATTTTACTTTTCTGTAAGGGCTTGTGATTCTTGGATTGGATACATATTTCTTCCTTCCCTTTAAACTATTTACACTTTCTTCACTTATTTACTTTTAAATTTATCAATCTTTTCATATTGGTTAATATATCGCTCTTACCTGTATTTATGTCGTTGTATCTTCTTGTATATGATCATGAGCTAAGTTCTCTTAGAATTATAGAGTTGGAGCGAAATTACGACGAGGATTGTGAACGAACGGGATTAAGGTGAAGGTAACACATTTTAAAGCTTTGAAACAAATCATTATATGATGATATTTCTCATTTTTATAAATATAATCAATCTCATTTTTATAGTTAATGTAAAACAAATTTAACATTCTCTGTAGTCAAACCATAAAATTTGGATTTGCGAAATTGAAATGAATCTCTGATATTATATTAGAATTATAAAATTTGGTCGAAATTATGAGATTAAGGGGAGAAAGCGATACATTTAATTGAAATTATATTTTTTGTTAAATATGATCGTGAAGGTCAATCACAATTTGGGTTATTTTCCAAATGAATAAATAAAATCCCCTCTCTCGGAATCAGAATTTTGTAGAATTTTATTTGGACCCCGACTCACATGGGCCAACGATATACCAATTTGGGCCATCGTGTTGGAATCTATATATATATATACCCCGTTTTGCATTAGGGTTTCGGTCTGTGCTCCGTACTCTCTCCTTCCGACATCCGAGTGGAATTAAGGATCGCGGCGGTGGGTTAAGGTCTCTCGTTAAACATGGTAAGATTTATGAACTTTCAATTATGCACTCTTTTCTGTATTTCAATTAGACGTTGTTGTTGTTTAAAGACTTTTGAACGATTTGAAAAATTCTACAGTCTTTGTTAGCAAATGAGGAATTTCAGCACATTCTGCGTGTGCATAACACTAACGTTGATGGAAAGCAGAAGATCATGTTCGCCTTGACATCAATCAAGGGTATAGGACGACGTTTCGCCAATATCATTTGTAAGAAGGCTGATGTCGACATGAACAAGAGGTTGTATTCAATACCTTTCTGATGTGCTGCATCGTTATTTCTTACGACGAAGATTTTGGAATATATTTTTCATTTACACGTTTAACTCAGATTCCTGATCAAGCGTCTAATTCTGGTTTTTCTTATGCTTGATTTTTACTTCTTGATGGATGTTACTGAACATTCTGATGTCTAAAGCGTGCTAAATTTGAAGGGATTTATGTTTTCATTGTGTATTGCGTTTCACAAGCATTTTTTGCTTCATTCTTGTCNTTCTTCCTTCCCTTTAAACTATTTACACTTTCTTCACTTCTTTACTTTTAAATTTATCAATCTTTTCATATTGGTTAATATATAGCTCTTATTCGATCATTAGGGAGAAAAACCGGTATTTATGTCGATGTATATGATCATGAGTTAAGTTGTATTGGAATCATAGAGTCGAATAGAAATACCGACGAGGAGTGTGAACGAACGGAATTAAGAGATGAGACAACATATTTAAAAGCCATGAAAAAAATCATTATATAGTGATATCTCTCATTTTTATAAATATAATCAATCAAAATAAATTTAACATTCCTCTTGGACTTGTGAAATTGAAATGAATCTCCAATACCATATTAGAGTTATAAAATTTGGTCGAAATTACGAGATTAAAGGGAGAAAACCATGCATGTAATTGAAATTATATTTTTTGTTAAATATGATCATGAAGGTCAATCACAATTTGGGTTATTTTCCAAATGAATAAATAAAATCCGGGAGAATATACAAAATAAGCATCATAAGAAATATGAATAATATAAATAATACCCTTCTAAAATCATTACAATACTACTCATCTTTCTTATTATTTTTTTAAAAAAATTTTGTTCTTTATCATATTGAATATTATACAAATATAAGGACTTATTAGCAAATTAGATTAATCGAAGTCCCGTCAAATAAATAATTTGTTAATAAAAGTGGAAATGAATAATTAGTTACGCATATGTCGCTTGTAGATTAGAAATGGTATATTTATCGAGCACATACTGACATTGATCTACTTCATAAAACTTACATGCCTACAAAAAAATATCGACTTAATAAAACATAAACAATATGATAAATATAAAGTTTAATAGAATGTAGAATAAACCTACATATCATGTGAGCAAGACAACTTATATGTCCACAATTTTCCACATGAATATGATCGATCATTAAAATTTACAAAGTAAAGATGTGAACCTTTGCTTGGCATTCCCCGGGTTGTCACTGTAGCAGTTTTAGTAATAATATTATATGCTCGAACACTATGTTTGGTTGCTTTTTTATCCCAACGAGAATACAAATTATGAACTTTCTGAGGCAAAAAATGCAAGTTATTTTTTAAGTTTTCTACCGTTTTTCTATGTTCTTGAAAATGTCGATGCATCTTGAGAACGTTGTTTGAGCAATAGCTATAGGTGGCAGTCGACGAGCATCTTTATAACATTGTTAATACTTTCTGCCCAATTTAAAGTTGTAGATCAATTTCTACATGATATTATTATTTTCGTTTCTATCGTCTGTGTAGTACCCTATTTTCTTTCTTTGTCCATATTTTCTACTTTTTCTGAAGGGAACATGACTAATCTATTGTACATTTTAGTGGGAATGTATTTGGGTCATAGATTTAATGAATGCACTAAATAATATTAAAAATCTTATTTGCTAATAGATCTTTATATTTGTATAGTATTCAATATGATAAAGAAAAAAAAATAAAAAAATAAAAAAGATAAATAATATTGTAATGATTTTAGAAGGATGATAATGAAGATTGCTAATAGGTCCTTATTTTCGATATTCTCCCAATAAAATCCCCTCTCTCGGATTCAGAATTTTGTCGAATTTTATTTGGACCCCGACTCACATGGGCCAACAATATACCAATTTGGGCCATAGTGTAGGAATCTATATATATATATACCCCGTTTTACATTAGGGTTTCGGTCTGTCCTCCCGTACTCTCTCCTTCCGACATCCGAGTGGAATTAAGGATCGCGGCGGTGGGTTAAGGTCTCTCGTTAAACATGGTAAGATTTATGAACTTTCAATTATGCACTCTTTTCTGTATTTCTATTAGACGTTGTTTAAAGACTTTTGAACGATTTGAAAAATTCTACAGTCTTTGTTAGCAAATGAGGAATTTCAGCACATTCTGCGTGTGCATAACACTAACGTTGATGGAAAGCAGAAGATCATGTTCGCCTTGACATCAATCAAGGGTATAGGACGACGTTTCGCCAATATCATTTGTAAGAAGGCTGATGTCGACATGAACAAGAGGTTGTATTTAATACCTTTCTGATGTGCTGCATCTTTACTTCTTACGACGAAGATTTTGGAATATATTTTCATTTACACGCTTAACTCAGATTCCTGATTAATCGTCTAATTCTGGTTTTTCTTATGCATTATTTTTACTTCTTGATAGATGTTACTGAACATTCTGATGTCTAAAGCGTGCTAAATTTGAAGGGATTTATGTTTTCATTGTGTATTGCGTTTCACAAGCATTTTTTGCTTCATTCTTGTCGAACTCTAAAATCGTAAGGGCTTTTGCTGAATTATTAGGATTTATTTTGGCAGGGCTGGTGAACTTTCAGCTGCTGAGTTAGACAATTTGATGGTGATCGTTGCAAATCCTCGTCAGTTCAAGATCCCAGACTGGTTTCTTAACAGGAAGAAGGATTACAAGGATGGAAAATACTCTCAAGTCATATCGAATGCGCTTGACATGAAACTGAGGGATGATCTTGAGCGTCTAAAGAAGATCAGGTTACATAGAACTCTTCATTTTCTCTTGATACTGTTCTGAGCTAATGGGAATTCTGCAGGAACCACCGTGGTCTCCGACATTATTGGGGCCTCCGTGTTCGTGGCCAGCACACAAAGACCACCGGCCGGAGAGGAAAGACAGTCGGTGTCTCTAAGAAGCGATAAGCATATCTCCGCCTTGAACCTTAAATCTTTATTTCGGGTGTTCAAAGTTTATGCCTTAGTCCACTGAATGAACAGTACGGATCGAATTTTTTTCAAATTAAATCAGTAACTCTTACTTATTTAAAAGCATAATTAAATACATTAGAGATTAATGACCTATTTGTTATTTAACATATATAAAGAAATTAATTTGATTATTAATTAAAAGTTTTAAATTTTAATATATTATCCTATTATTTATTAATAAGAGAATATATTATGGAGTATATTTAATTAACAATCACAAATTTTCACCACTCGTCTTCTTCAAATGAAATGGCTTCTTCATTCGGAGGGCNACTTATCTGTTCCCTACATCTACATCAAGGGGGTAATCATTTAAAAATGAACCAAAATTACAAGTCAAAATCACCAACATGAGTGTATACAAAATCAAAATTGGATAATATGAAGAGGAGAAGAAACAAACTGACATCTTCGATGGGTTTCAGTGAAAAAGGAGAGTCGCCATAAAAGACACCAATAGCCCATGAACCCTCGTTGTCTTCTCGGCATCCAAGCGTCGTCGAACTCAGACCTCCCCGGACATTAGGGGTTAGCACAAATCTCCCATAAAAGCTCCCAAATGATCCGAGAACAAGAAAAGAACACAAAAAATAGGCAAACGTTGAAGAAATAAGGCATCCATCGTAGTTATAGTAATTCCCATTCTTGCTACTAAATCCATTACTACTCCTTCCACCAAACACAATTGGGCTTGAACCCATCACATCAAATGGTTAATAAAATCAAACAACGGCGCCAAGGCGCGGGTTTGCATGAGAATAAAGGCACAATAAAATTTCTCATAGATTTCTTGTCTCGACCATTCCGGAAAAAGAGTGATTTCCGACAGTTGACGAGCTTTAATTGATTGATCTGTAGAAAAATTGGTGTGATTGTAAACAGCACTACAAGAAGACTAATTCTGAATCTGAAGGGAATTGTCAACAAAACAAAAGCCAAGAACGCGTTCCTGGGAAAACTCTGCTGTCAAATTATCCCTTCGGTGAAGGTGCGAGCGAATATTACTATGGGAAGGAGCACCTCGACCTCGTCCAAACAGTCGTCGCTGGTTAGGTTAATAAAGAAAAAAAGCAAATGGCTTTGATGCTGAAAGTTAAATTTCTTGACAATTGTATGTATATTAAAAAACTCTTCGATGCTGCCTGTTTTTTATTAAATGTATTTCTAATTTAGGCTGTATCGTGTTCTATTTAAATTTCTGTTTTTTTATTCTAAAAAGTAGAAATTCAACCTATTACAAAACATATCTTATTTCTCATTTTATTTTTTCAGAAGTAAAATTTCAATTTTTAAATTTTATAACTATAAATAAAAAACAGCATAAATTTTATTTCTAATTTTGACTTCTACTTCCTATTATTTAAAATGATTAAAATATCATTTTTAAACAACTTTTAATATTTATCATTTTTAAACAACTTTTTATCTTTGAAATTTGAAGGGTAAGAAATATTTAAGCAATAAAGCATTAAATATGTAGATTTTAATACTTTATTCAATTATTTTACTATTTATTTTGTATTACATATATAGTTAAATATTATCTAGTGGATGTGGGGTTTGCAAATACCATTGGATTTATGGCTCCACATAGGGGAGAGAGATACCATCTTCCAGACTTTCAACAGACACTTTGTTATAATGGTCCCAAAGAACTAGTCAACCACAGACATTCGTCAATAAGATCTGCTATTGAAAGGACATTTGCAGTTTGGAAAAAGCGTTTTCACATAATCAATGATGTGCCGATTAATTTAAAGTTCAAACATCAAATAGCTCTAGTTTCAGCAATTATGACAATACATAATTTTCTTCTATACATAGATACCGCTGACGATTGAAGGATGTTGGATGAATACAAGAATAAATATAGAAATAATGTTGACACAAGTGATGAAATTATCGATACTCATGACTTGGTTGAAGAACATCGGGATGTCACAATGCAAATCATTTGTGATAACATTACTGAGCAAATATGGCGTAATCGACGTTGCGGAGATGGGTCATCATCTCGATGATAATCTTGTTGAATATTATATTGTGTGGTAATAAGATGAAGTTTCGATTAATCATTTATTATTGAATTAAGTCTAAGGGTAGAAAAGTAATTTGATTAATTCATAAATTATAATTCTATTTATACAACAGAACATTTCATAATTTTTATACATTATTTATATATTCTAAAAATATTACAAAACACTTTATAATTTATATATTTTTTCTATTTTTATTTCTCTTTCTATATAACACAATTTGTGCATAACACACCTAAGACTATAATACGACATAATTAGTTGTTGAAAGTTTAAAACTATGATAAAATCGAAATCATAATTTTGATACAATTCATTACATTTGTAAGAAAAGTTGCAAAATGCAAACGAACCATATAAAAACTTGGACATCATCATTATTGTTATTTTGTGTGATAAGCATATTAAGTGTTTTTAACAATTAATAAAGAAAATTAAATTATTTTATTATAAATACAGTATCATTGGATGGGATGAATCCAGTTATATCTTGGTGTAGCTCATTCTATTAGAAAATCGAATCACATTGAAATGATTTGGCTCAACTCGGTTAATTATGATATCATTTTCCTTATAAACTATAAAAATTATTTCTACAACTTATATGGGATAATATTTCAACACTTTCCATTAAGTCGAACTGACATTAATCCGGTTCAGATTTGATTCAATATGTTTAATAGTGCTCGAATTATAGATTGATCATTTTTTTCGCCTACGTCTGATGCTCTTTTGTACAGAGTTTTTTTGTCTAAACCGGTACGAACCAACCCAAAAACTCACCATACAACTCCGAAACCATATAGAAATTCAAAATTCAATGGTCCGAAAGAGTGTTGGTATAGCCCAATTTACAATAGAAGTGAATCCAATGTTTTCATACCAATCGGTACGATGAAAACCAAGCGGCACCGGTATTTTGATCGATAACAGATTTCCGGGTCGGAACCTGTGTTTTTCCGGGTCGACCCGAAAAAAATAAAAAATAATAATTTTTAAATTTTTTCGTGCCGACCCTCGATATATCAGCTGTACCGATCGTAACGGTTCGAACTGAAACGATACCCCAAACTGATATAAAAATATTAAATGAATCACATTAAAAATATTTGCATAAAATGGGTTATTTATTATATCATTTTTTTAAAATATTTATATTATCATAATTGGTTTTGACAATATTTTAAAATATTTATAAAAGCGATGAGATTTCTGCACCACAGATTCAAATTTCAAAGGAGCCACTCTTTCTTCCCCTTCCTCTTCCTGTCACATCTCTATTAATCTTCATGTTTTCCTCTTGTTTCGACATGAAAATGAAGCCCTTGAAGAAAGGGCTTCGTTACGACGTCGTTTTTCACAATTCACCCCTATGGGCTTTTCTCCGTGATTTTATTACAATCAATGAAGAAAGCATACGGCAGATCCTCCTAGTCATTTTGCTGCCCAGCTTCATTGCTGCTGGTGGCCTTCATTTCTGGGTGTGATATGATTGCTGCCTTGCTCATCTGAGATTCTAAATATATCGCATTCCCAAGGGTTGATTCTAAATATATCGCACTCTTTTAGTAGCCTTTATACATCGTAATTTAAAGCTAACTCTACACTTCTAACCTTATCTTCAGATGAAATACACTATTTGCATTCTCTAATGCCTCAACTCCCATCCCATTAGCTTGTTTCTCAAACATTCCTTGATATCGTCTCTCGTAGTCGAAAAACAATCCCATTCGTCGAGCAATATACGGTACACTTCCCATTCTCGGTTCACAATCCTATGCCTACCGATCTCAACCTGATACAACAAACAAAACCAATCTGTGTCAACCAAAGCTTCAACAATAGTGACTGAGTCATACTACTACTATCTTACTGAAAATATGTTAATGTTCAAGATCTTGAGAGCCAATGTGATATCATAGAAAACGAGAGGCCTCCCTCTTCCCGATAACTCGACCGGATTCATCACTAGTAGTTCTGTATCAGGACCCTTGCTCACAACATCTACTATTAGAGGATAAGTCACCTCCATTCTCAACCTTGAGTACATACTCTTCTTATGTGTCTCCATTATCTTGTCCCCATTCGCCTCCGTTACAAATAAATCCATATCACATTTCCCTTTCATGTTCGCGTAGAATCGACCGTAACATATCTGAAAATCTTCATTAAGTACTCTGAAAATGATGAAAGAACACGTAGTTTACTTTTACCTGAATGTTGCAATCTTTAAGCGTTCGCATTATGTCGTAAACGAGCCCTTTGTGATCATGACAGAAGATTTGAATAAGAGTATGACAAGGGCTGAGATTGTTGTCGATTATTATAGATACTGATTCTGATTCTGATTCTGATTCTGATTCTTGTAGAGTGAACATTTCTTCTGAAAGTGAAGATGGAAGAGATGACTGCAAGCAACAAGCAACTTCAGGGGGAGCAATTTCGATATCACAGTTCATCATTGCGTCGCCTAATACGGACTTAAGACGATGAATCGTTTCATCTTGTCTACTCGCCATTCGAAGAAGTTCCCTACACAAAGCTTATATAATCAATCTGTTTTCGTAGTTTGTAAGAAAAACAAACCTGGTGTCTGTAATGAAAAAGAGATCCATTACTCTTCCATCTGGTGCTGTGTAAACTTTCACTCTTTTTATTGTAAGTTCAAGTTCATAAAGAACCTCTGTAACATCTACAAAAAATACCAACACATATAAGTTTGAAGTAATTAGCATTTGATCTTGTGTTGTTAATGAATTATAATACCATGTAAAAGGCCTTTACGATCATAACAACACCAAAATTTGAGCAAGAATATCTCTGGTGGCCTTGGAACCTGAAACTCCGGTCGGAAATAGAAGATTCCGGATGCTGCCGGAGTACATTTCGGACACACTTCGAGTAGCCGATTTCTCAACAAGCTCCATCTTGTTGCTGGCTTTCCAATCACCCAAAACACCAGATAACACCATTTTCCATCTGTTAAGATATCTAACAAGAAACAAGTTCTATTGCAATTTGCAGCAGGGGAAAAATATATCAATAAACAGAAGCAAAATTAATCATAAAGAACTCCAAGATTCAAGCACAGCAAGAATGAGTTAACTGATAACAAGGGAAAAGAAGAATCATTCAAAAACAAAGCTATCTAGATATACCTCCTCTCACGATGATCAGTCCGAAAAGCAAAATAATCCTGCACAGATCACATCCAAGCCCAGTTTTGTCTGGGCAATTTACTGTGATAACTGTGGGTTCCCCTTCCTTTTCAGCTTCTTTAATCAAAACCGCATCTTCATAGATAATTCCCATTATCACCTTTTCACCTTCTCTGATAATTCAAGCAAAATCTTCAAGCTTGCTTCTTGGTAATACAGCGAAGAATCCAAGTCATGTGATTCGCCAAGTTATTTAAACAAAAGGGTGGAATTGGATAGAGAGGGAGTGAAGGAGGAAGGAGCGCGCAGCCAGTTACGAATTCCTGAACGTCTGGTGTAAAGTTTAGCAGATCTCATTGTCCTTAGAGTTAGAGACCAGTCACATCCATGTGACATTCTTATCTTGAATACAAAAAATTAACTACAACTGTAGCAAACCGACTTCCAATGTTAGCAACCAACAAAAATACCCATTTTCCGAGAAGCAACCAAAACTAAAAAGGGCGTCTTGTCCATAATCAAGTGTTTTCAAAGTGTGACAGAGCAAAAAGGTTTTAAGCTAATTCATTTGACACATATCAACAAATGAATGATACCTTTTGTATAGAAATGATGCCACAGTAGACTGCACTTCTGGAATGAGGGATGGGTTATGAATGCTCTGTGACTTCCTCGTCTTTACCATGTTCGTCTTGATTCATCGGAAACAGTTAGTAATAGAAGAAACTAATGGTTATAGAATTGCAGCATCAAGACTCAGATTGCAGTATCATCATCTATTCCACCCAAGGGCCTTTAGATTAGCATCACTCAGTTCTATATGCTTTCCAATTCTGTAGAAAACAATGAAAAAGGTGGATCTCACAACAGAATCTTTATTTGTGCTCCTACAAACTTTCAAAATCGCTCATTCAACTTGTCTAAAAGTGTAAAAAAATTGCAAACAGTGTAGCAATGGGGGCATAGAGAAGACGATAAATGAGAATAAGTTCAAACATGATCCTTTTAACTCTAACTAACTTACGAAAGATCAGCTGGAAGCCTGAACTCGCCAATCCGGATACGCTTCAGTGAGTGAATCTGGAAAAAAACAGAGTTCACAGATTAATTTAAAAGAACATTCGGACAAAGATACAATTTCTATTATACTTCAAGTCCAGCGTTTCTAACAAGCTCTCGGACTTCACGGTTTCTTCCCTCATGTACCTGCATATCAAATAAAATGTAAATGTTATAGATTAAAGCCTCTACTCTCAAATAAATGAATCTACAGATAAATGTATACGTATTTTCTATCCAAAAATGGGAAAAAAATTTGATTGACAACAAATGGCGAGCAGTACCACAACGCGAATCCGGGATTTGTCGATACCGGGCTGCCGTGGAAGCAACTCTACCATATCAGGAGTACAATGAACACCTTCTATAACAGTACCCTTGCTAATGATGGACAAGTGATGTTGGTTGACCACACCATTAATAGTTGCAATGTATCTGTCACTCCAAAAATACGCACCAATTACATTATGAATAAATAGAAAATAACTTTCTTCCATCATTTAAGGAGTTATACTTATACACAATATACATGGAAAAAGTAGCTTACTCCCTGGATATATTAGATGAAGGGTGTGAAACCTTGTTCGCAAATTCACCTTAAAACAATCAGTTCAATGTTACAACATAAAAGGCGAATTCATCTTGATAAAGGAATACAAATAAATTTATTCATGATGCATGAATCCGTACCATCATTTGTCACTATGAGCAATCCAGTAGTGGCAACATCAAGACGGCCTACCGTAAAGAGTCTTAGTTGGGGAAATCCAGGATTTTTTTTAACCTGTAAATAAGCATGACATCAAGAGAAAACCAATCGAAAAGGATAGTCAATTTAATCAAAATTCATGAATGGAACCCAGGTCTTCATGAAAGGATCAAGCAGAGATATCACAGACTTATCCTGCTCCCCTGCTGAGCATATATAACTGCAACATTCAAGCCTTTATAATATATCCATGAATCCGAAAAATCACAACCAAATAACAACTACCCCTTCGGCTTATTCAGAGCTAGATAAACCTTCATTGGAAGTTTCTTTGCCAATCGGCTTCCATTAACATATATTACATCTTTCCCAGGATCAACTTTTGTCTGCCCATATCATAGAAAAGAGATCCGTTATTGCTTAACAAGGTAATGCCGATCATCAAAGCTCATGGTTCCAAATTAATCGTCTCAACATATGTCATTCATCATGTCTTAAAAACTTGCCTGTGGTGTGTTACACATTGAGCCATTAACAGTCACTTTCCCTTGAAAAATCAATTCTTCGCAGCTTCTCCTTGATGCCACTGAACATGAATAAATAATAATGATTATACAGCTCAAAACTGAATAGATGCATGAATATCCAACTAATCCCAACAAAGAATGAAAAATAACGACTAAATCTGAAAGGAATCCCTTCTATTGATATTCCATACTGAAACCACGCATCAAACGGATTTCTCAGTCACACTTCATGCGAAAAATAGTGAGGCTACTGTCTATTTATCTATAGAGAAAACCGCATGCTATCATCTACCTCCTGCAGAAGCCAAAACCTTTGCCAACCGCTGTGGAGAGTTCCTGAATTTCTCATTATAAAACCTTCGGGCAGCTTTAGAGTATTTGGGCGCAGCAGAGGAAACATGGGTCAATGGCGCAGTCGATTTCACCTTATTCACCAAACCTTTATCATGTTTCTTCTTCTTGTTAATTTTCTGAAGAAAATCTCCCTGTGGCGCATTTCGAATCGTGGGAGTTCCCTCTTCTCCAGGTTTAGAATTTGAATTTACAGATAAACCGGAGCTGGAGACTGAGGGTTTTTGTGAAACGGATTTTACTTTAGCGATGGAAGATGTGATAGTGAATTTTCTGGATAAAGAAACAGACATGGCCGTGCGAAGGGGAGGGGGGAAAATGAAGTATGTTCTTGAAAGATTGAAATTGGCGAAAGCCGTAGCTATGGCTGCCATTTCGCGGTGGCGCTCAAGAAACCGGCGACCGAAATATCGATTATCGGAGATAGAATATTTCCACCAATCGTCGTTAACATATGTTCTTACAGTTTACCATGATTTTCTCTGGCCTATTTTACGTAAATTATACAAATTTAATCATTTTATATTATATTATTTTCAATAATTAAAAACATATTAACATTCTTTACATTCATATCATTTTGATAAAATACTACTATGTTTCATACATAAGCCGATTTAGTTTGGATTAATGTCTTTAAATTAGATTTATGGAACCTTATAATCGGATACTGAAAATATTGTAACTCATGTAGAAAGATAGACCCAAAAGGAAGTCACAATAGATGATTAAAAGTACTAAGTGTGGAATCGATCCTGATAGCATACAAATCGGTCCCCGCCACATCAGATTAATCATACCATATAGATGTTGATTAAGGCGCAAGTTTGTAGCATTATTCTTGGCATACACATTTCTTAAGCGAGTTGTTTATTATGAAGGATGTGATAACAAAATTAACGTGATATAAGGAATGAAAATGATCAACTCACCTCTATATAAAGAAGCAAGTTTAAAGAACTAGAGAGAAACTTTTGATCATTTAAACATGTTATTATTCGTGATTTCCTTATCGTTTTCATGTTTGTTATGGTTCATTTTTAGGGGTATCAACAGTCGTCACGTTCGTTAAGAAACAAACTCGGTTTTAATTTGTTTGTGGTGAGAAAACGATTAAGTAATGCAATTAAGGAAAAAGACAAAGCAATTTAGAGTGGAAAACTCCGAGAAATGGGAAAAAAACCACTTGACTAAAAGCAGGAAAAACTCTTAGTCGATTCATTAATCAAACAGTAGTTCCTTACAAGAGATAATATAGGTTTATGAAGATGACGAGGTAAAAGCAAGCGATAAGAATTCTGGCAGAGTGACAGTCTATTCTTACGTGTCCAAAAGGTCCTGCTAATTCCGTCGTCAAACTCTGCATTTATAGGGTTGAGGGCGTATGTAATCCACACCCTGTAACTGCCTCTGACAAGTTTGTTGAAAGTTGTTGTCGCACGATGTAAAACGTGGCCGTGACCGAAGCGTGGCCTGCGTGATCCGGCCCGAAGTGTGGGACGAATGGGCTGTAACCGTTTGGACCAAATCATTGGGTCACTTATCAAACACCTTTTTATTCCGCCAAGTCCAACTTCGGTCACATTGCTGAACATCAGGACAATTATCTCAAATATGATAAACTGTGGAATTTTGGGCCGTGTAAGTTCGTCTTATGTTACCTGAGTCGGCCCAATCGTAACTGCACCTTACTCATTGCAGAATACCCGATCATAGGATTCTCATCAATGTTATTCTCTTCCTTTGCCCCGATCGATTGTGTAATGTTTGATTCATGATCATTGTGTACTATAGTTTTTTTCACTTTATTTGGAAGTTTTTCACGTTAAAATAAGATGTGTTATTTTCATTTTCTACATTTAAAATTATCTACATAAACAACAAATTAAAATAATCATTTATTGTGTGATATGATACCTCTAAAAAGAATTGTTCTAATTAAGTTTAATCATCCAAAAAAAATATTTTTCTTTTATAAAATCATTTATTCTCAGTTTCTTTTGTCATACAGTTTACATAAATTACATTCATAAATTAGGTAAATAATCGGCATCCTTCAAATTAACTAACAAATGCAACAAGTGTTGATAAACATGACCAAAATGAGGATTTTTTGTATCCCTAGAAACAAAACAAATAATTTCACCAGAAACTTCAATCCAACTGCACCCTACTTCTTTATTAACACCTTTTTCAAGCATATTTTTCCTCACTTTTTTCACACACTCCCATTTTCCATATTCTGCATATAAATTCGAAACAAGAACATGATATCCACTTACTCTCTCACACACTTCCATTTCAAGCATCTTACTAGCAACAACTTTTCCCAAATCAAAATTACGATGAACTCTACACGCACCGAGTAACGAACCCCATATTCCTAAAACATTACCTTTTTCATCTACCTTTCTTGCTAATTCATATGCTTCATTCAGTTTACCGACTCTTGCTAGCATGTCGATGATGCAGGCGTAATGTTCGGTTGTTGGAGTTATTTGATGCTCAGTCTGCATAGATTGGAATAGGTCGAGTCCTTCGTTGATCAAGCCGGTGTAGCTGCAAGCAGATAATGCAGCTATAAAGGTTATAGAGTCAGGCTTAATACCAGTTTCCTTCATTGAGTGGAAGAGTTTTAAAGCTTTATCACCAAGACTATGTTGTCCATAGCCTAGTATCATATTAGTGTAGGTGACTGAATTCTTTTCTCTCGAGTTTCCGAAAACTCGTTCCGCGTAACAGATGGAACCTGATTTCGAGTACATATCGACTAGCGCCGAGTTTACATAGAGATTTGTGTCGAGAAAATTGCGAATTGCGAAGCAATGAAGCTTCTTTCCAAGTTCAATCCATCCCAATTTACTACATGCTGGAAGAAGTGAAGCTATGGTGACTGCATTCGGGACGATATTCTCCTGGAGCATGTGTTGAAAGAGGAGCAATGCTTCTTCGGGTAGCGAATTTTGGATGTAACTAGAAATCATTGAGTTCCATGTAGCAAGATCTCTTGTACTTATGCAAGTTCTTTCGAAAATTCCTTCAGCAACTTTGATATAACAAGATTTTGCATACATGTATATGAGATAACTTTCCATGCCACTTATTTGATATCCATGTCTGATCATATAAGCATGAGCTTGTTTACCGATTATATGGTTTCGAAGATTCGATGCTATAGAAAGTAAAGCAGTAATCGTCACATCATCAGCAGATATACCCTGTTTTTGCATCTCGTATATTAGCATCAAACCTTCATACTCCAAGTCATTCTGCACAAGAGCACAGATCATAGTGTTCCAAGAAACAACATCTCTTTTTTCCATTTGGCTGAAAACTTTATACGTATTAGCAATAGAGTTGCATTTTGAATACACTGACATCAACGCATTATGAATAACGACTGAAGAAACAACTGAACTCTTTATTAAATACGCATGCACTTGCTGTGCCACATCAAAATGTTGTAAATCCGACGCTGCTGTTAGTGCCAAAATAAAAGTGACCTCATCTAAATTACTATCAGATTCTGTTTCCAGTGCATCACAGAATAGTTCAAGTGCCAGAAGTGGACAGTTATTCAGAACATAACCACCAATCATCGCGTTCCAAACATGTGCATTCTTCTCCACAAAATTGTCGAAAATTTTTCTAGAGAAATCAAGGCAACCAAGTTCAGCAAACAATGTAATGGACGAACTCACTAAAAATAAATCCTTAGAGTAATCTTCACCAAATTTTGTCACCATTCCGTAAATCGCACTAGCAATATTGATACTCCTTAAACCAGAAACAGCTGGAATAACATTAACAAAAGTAACAACAGTTGGTTTCAGACCCGTTCTCATCATCATCACCATCTGCCTAAAACCCTCCATAAATCTTCCTACTTTTGTATACCAAGATATCATAATGTTCCATGAAACAAAATTCCGCTTACGCGTGGTTTCGAACACCCTCTCCACCAAATCAAACTCATATCTCAAAAGACAAGTGGCATACATTGTCAGCAAAGAATTCCAAACAATTCTACTAGGATAAACTCTTGAACGCAGAACATGGCAATGCAAAGCTTTACCTATCAACACCTGCCTTGTCTCAGCACATGCTTTCAGAACCGAAGAATAAGTATAAGCATCGCATCTTAGCCCCTCTGGAGACTTAATGCTATACAGCATACGGGAATACAAATATATCGCCTCATGAGGCAAACCATTGCATATATAACCAATAATAATGGTGTTCCACAAAACTGTGGTCGGTTGAGGAATTGCGTCGAACAGTTGGCGAGCAAGTTTTAGTTGCCCATTTTGGCATAGAGAACTCAAACGATACCGGATAGTTTTGGGTTTCGGAATAGAATCCGAATCTCGCCTGAATTCTTGCGCAGAACATGATGCATCTGAGAAGTTTCGACGATTTGTATGTGGAATTGCAGAGGAAGCTCCAGGAAGCAATGCTGTTGACGAGGCAGACAAGGTCATCCGCATCCTCTTCCCTCTCGTCTTATACTTATATTATCCAATGTAGCTTATATATTATAAGATATTTTTTTTAATCCAATTATATATATAGTTTCAAAAATAATACTTGTATATTATTTTGAATATTAAAAGTCGTAATCATTACATTTTTATAGTAATACATTTTTATTGGTATAATGCATTGTCGTGATTTTTGAAGAAAAATATATCGACACTCTCATTAGATAAAAAATGTATTTTCAAATTTATTCTTAAATACAGAATAAGATTATAAAGTGTTCCTGAAAATCAAAATGCATTTTCATTTTTTAAATTAAAATATATCCCCCAAAAAATTATGTTTTCTTTTAATTATTTAACCTCCTCACGTTTACAATATCGTTCGACATATTTGTATGTTCTATATTCTCAAATATCTTTAATTCATGCAACCATAGTTACGCATAATTAAATCGGATATAATTTTATGTATAACTAAAAGGTTAATAAAACTTTTGTTACTTAAATTACATTATTTATAATTTTATATAAAACATTATTTTCATTCTGCAATTCATTTTTAACATATAATTACATTATGAAAACATATTTTTGTATTCTAATTCTCAAGATGCTTGCATAACATAATATAAGACTAAACATGAATGATATTAGATTTTAGGGTATCAAATATATAATTATATATTTTAAAATTTCGTGATCTATATAACCAATTATAAGATCGAATAAATATTTTAAAAATAAAAAGTATAGACTTTAATATATTATTTAATTTA
Source organism: Utricularia reniformis (assembly GCA_009725065.1). NCBI lineage: Eukaryota > Viridiplantae > Streptophyta > Magnoliopsida > Lamiales > Lentibulariaceae > Utricularia > Utricularia reniformis. The sequence goes on along the minus strand of RWGZ01001140.1, from coordinate 6,746 downwards.
AATAATATAATATTAATATTTAATTATGAAAAAAAAGGATATTTGGTTGGATATTTAATGAATAAAGAAAGAAAGGGGGTTGTTGTGTTTATAGTTTATACTATTGAAAACAAAATTGTAGCAGAAGGTTGCCAATACTGCTGCTGCTACATGCTATTTCTGCCTCAGCTTGTTACCTCCCTCTATTTCAAAAATAACCTCATTTACAGTGCAAACCCCGTCAACAATGCCCATCTGAAGATACACATACACATACACATCTCAATCCCAAATTCAGACAAAAAAATCAAAGAAATAATGCTACCTCTACTGAAGCTAAGCTTCTTCAGCCTCCCTCCCTGCTATATACGAATCCTTTTCGATTACAAGGGTTCGAGAATCACTGACGACTTGGTAAATACTGATAGTACAAAAGGGGCCTCTTCACCTGGATGAATTGTAGTAGGAACTATAGTGTATCCTTTAGGTTCAGGATCTAACACCATCTCACATGATATTTCCCGTGAATTCACGTAATCCGTTCCTCCCATTGATTCGTGCATGTATATATTGTATCCCGCACGACGACCTCGTGTTTTCAGTATCCTCATGCCGATGTAAAACATCATCGAATCATGACTTGATTGGTAGTTTCTGAAGCCTGGAGCTGTTCTTGAGAAGCTCACTCCCTGTATTAATATGTAATAGTAACATTCATTAGTTTTTTTGTGTGTATAAGAAAAGAGCTTCTTACAGTACAATACCTGAGTTAATGTAATGAAGACATGAATCGGTAATGATGCATCGGATCCGGTGGCTCGTAACCGGAACTGTGGATTCTGATTCCATGTTTCGTAGTCTTGGCAACCTCCTGCACTGTAACCACGCCACTGACTATGAATCGAATACCGCATTTCCGATGGGTAAACACGGCATACGTAAATCGACCGAAAATGTATTTGGAAATCTTGCCATGACATCCAGAATATGCCATCTTTAGCCTGTTTTTCAAGTCATTATAAGGAATCAAATGACTTAGAAGGTGTAAAGAAAGAGTTTTTGTTACCATGGGAACATGCTTGAGTTTGTGTTTCATCCTATCCGTCCATTCTGACGATGAATCGGACCAAGAGCCGTTCCATTCGACTTCATTTGCCCATGGATTTCGAATCTGAACGAGCTTATGGCTATCTACTTCACGAACCTGGAGTATCGAGTAGGCGTGTCCCTGCACAATTCCGCAAGACGAAACATGGACATCGGAGCCTGAGGGGCTTCCGGCTCCAAGTAAAAATCCTTCTTGTTTGAATCGTAGTAGTTGAGACCAGAGTCGTCCGCTGGCAAGATCTATTTGTGATTGAGAGCTTCTCATGTCGATTTCCTCACCGGCACCTCCGGTTAGATCGACGAGAGCATCTTGTACAAGTCCACCTTCTAATGCTTCATATGATCCATGAAGCTTAGCATATGCTTTCTCCAAGATAGATACCCATAACTCGTTCCCCTTTTTGCTCGTTGCAAATGCGGGTTTACCGGGTGATTCACATGGAATCCAGTCATCAACGACAACCGGAACCCATTCTCCCTGAAAGCAAAAAAAAGTGAGTTTACGCTGCTGATCATTTTCATAACTACGATCGAGAATGATGAGGATGAAACCTGAATGCAAAAACGAACTGTATATATTCCTTCGTCGTTGTAATCGGGGGTAATTATGACTTCTGATATTCGTGAAACCTCCGTAAGCACAGCAACCGCACTCAAAAACCAACAATCGCCCAGTCGACCCTTTAAAGATAAAGTTAACAGTGGGAAGAGAACACAAAAGTATTAGTTTTCATCAGTTACCTGACAAACATCAGAAGGATTTGCTGTTCCGGAAAACAAGCATGGATTACAATCCAGATGCCGTTCTTTGACCATTTCTGCTGGTCTACTCCATAAAGAGACAACCTAAACCGAAAAACTCGAATTCAATTGATCTTTCTCTAGAAAGTAAAGTAAAGTTTAATACCTGCAACTTCGGTGTAGGATTCTCAGGATCAACAAACAAAGAACGATCGGCAGGGGGGAATTCTTGATCAGTGAAATGTAACTCTCCTCTTGCTAACAAAGCTTCCTTAACGGCTAACTCTACGGATCGCATTCGTAGATTAATTTCATCTTGAGTTTCTATTCTTGGTATTCTCAATCTTCTTGTTGAGGAATCTACATCAAGAATGACTGCTTCTCTATCTGATCTCCTTTTCCGCCCGCTTGAAAACTGTCCATCCCAATCGATCTCATCTCTGTCGTATAAGTCGACTTCTGCAGGGTCACTCTCCCAGTCTTCAACCTAATTTTGAGAAAGATTTAATATAAAACATGGACATTGCAAAACATATATGAAAAAAACGAGGGAGAAGAGAACGAACCCGTGGTGGAGAATCAGTCCAGTGCCAATTATCGTCGAGATGGTCGAGTAAACTTTGATGTGCAGAACCCATGGTTGCAGTAAGGCTAGATATTTCATCTTCACTTAAGCATCTTCCCCAAAGGAAAGAATCCATTACATGCATCTTTGGTTCGGTTCCTTCACTATCCGATCTTCCAAATGCATCCATGTCCATCGGTGGACGAACCCCTATCCAAACTTCAGTTCCTTGTTCCCATATGCCATTTCCCATGTTAAGTGGAAGTATAACCTGATAACCATCATAACCGCCATCAACGAAACATGTTGCTTCCCCTAACTCTGCATCTACTGTAATAGTGATGATGTGCCATCTGCAAAGCACATGTTTAGAGCAAAAATTCAGCTTACGAGGCTGACGAATCAAAATATGAAATTTTCGGAGATATTAAAAGGAACTACTGACCTTCCATCTGCAATACTGGATGAACTTACAGTCCAGTCTTTTGCAACAACAGTATGTGCATCACCCTTCATGATCAACCGCAAACCGACTTGGCCAGCTTCAATGCCTTGTTCAGAGCCCGCCACGAGAATTTCCCAACACACGCTTTTCTGATATTCGGTTCCCAAAAGGCATACCGGACCTGAATCAGGTTGGATCATAACCGTAGTTGAGAAGGTGACTTTCTGACTATGCCACAAGCTATGATCAATGTCGCCACAATGCCTGCCACTTGTTGTTGGTTCATCATCAAGAATACATACAGCACCATCTACTCCAGTCTGTAACATAGAATTTATACTTAAATCACACAATCGCACCCGAGTCGAAGATGCATATGGCTTCATTTTCAGAGTTAACTTAACTTAACATGATGACTGGCTAAAATGTTATTTCAATTTACCTGTTGTGCTCGTTGTGACAGCTGCGTAGCTCGTATTCTACGGGCAATGCTTGCTACTCTCTCGCGTGCAAATGAATCATCTAGAACAGCATCACTGCCTACAGCACGAATGGCAGATGCTACAGCAGCAGCCTCCCTACTGCCAGCATTAGGAATGGATGATATGAAAGAAGCTTCAATCTCTTTCCATTTTCGATCCTCTTTCTCCAGCAGTGCTTTCCTTCGTTCTTTACCTTTTCCTTCCTCTTCACGCCTCTGCATAAAAGCTTCCTCTTCCATCTCTTTTTCTCTAATATAACTACTCAAAGAAAAGGACTTGTCAGAATACTAGAACAATCAGTTGCCAAAATCACAGCAGTAAAATCGTAAACCTCTAACCTTTCCTGTATGATTTCGAATTGTCTCCGATCCTCGGGTAGCCATTTTCTGATTTTCTTTGCACTCAGATCTGAAAACCCTATGCTATCCAAAAACAGCCTCAAGCGAACCTCATCCTAAGAAATCACAAAGAGAAGGGTAACCAAAAAATGTTTTTTAAAAAAAGTATTCAGCTATAAAATTTAACCTGAACTCTTTCCGCTTTTGCAGTCAAACCGAGCAATAAAAGCAAGTAGCCACCAAAATTATCCCACATATATACCCATTCAGTATCAATTGCTTCTTCAAGAGCAAGAATACGAGCATGGGCACACAATTCTCTTCTGTGCCCTACATCATTTACAATTTCACTCTTTAATATCCTCCAACTTCTCCACCTAGAAAACAGAGATCCAGCTGCAAGTTCTTCATTCCTCAAACGATCTCTTAACTTCATAACATCAGCCCTGGGAAGGACAAAGTTCCCAGCCTTATCTCGTGCAACAGTTGGATCTCCAATCAGCAGTGCCGCAGAACTGGCGGATCTCTGAGGAGCCGAGTACGTTCCAGATAAAGCATTTCTTGTCTGCAAAACAATCATATATATGAATATCATACAATTAAAGTGCAAGTGTTTGGGTTCCTCAAATGAAAAAACACGATTAAAAGAGCCTGAATTACAAAACCGGATTTTTTTGCAAGAACCCAGCAGTTGATCGAGGCTATAAACTGTTATTCAGTCTAAATACTCATTATGTACAATTCAAGATCTAAACCAAGTCGCATGTAATCAACAGCATATAGCAACTTTCCTACCACATAGTCATGTTTTAGTTCTACAATGTCGATAATGAGAAGCATAGAAATATATATCATAAGTACTTTGCTGCCAGAACACAAGAAGAATACTTCGAGTGTACATCATGCATCACGCATGCAACGACCATAGTCAAATACGATACAAAATGAGGAACATATCTAAGATTCACCTTTGTTGCTGATCTAGCAATTGCCTGGACAACAGTTTCCTTACTGAGGAATTCAACAGCATCTTCCATCATCTATGTTAGAGAAAAAAAATAAAAAAAGGTGAAATGTGACCATGATGATAGTGGAGTTGGGGATCCAACGAATTAAGCACGTAAGAACTGTGCATTTGAAGTAGTGTGGCATATTCATTGTACTAAAATAGAAACTAGTTACAAAATAAGAATTGGTTAAGTTGGCAAACCTCAAGAGTTAAGCATGAACGTGATACAGCAAACCCGAATGATACAACAAGTGTAACAGCTGAAACAGCAGCTCCCAAAAAAGGTGGATAAATTTTCAAACTGGCAACGACGCCCCAGCCTTCAGTTGCCAATGCAATCCCAATAAGCACAAGAAATGCCGCACTGGAGAGTAAAATCAAGATTTAAAGAAGTAAATAACTAAACAAGTTATCAGAAAAATTAAATGAACACAAAGCAAACAAATTAACATATCCGCTTAACAAAAATATTCACAAAAAACATACCTGACATTTTTACCACAATCAGCATGAGCATCGTATACATAGACTGGTAATACCCTTGGTGAGTAAACCACCACAGGAGGAGAAAGAAGGACCTATAAGTCGACAGGGTGCGTTAAAAGGTTAAAAAATGTATAATTGTGTGCTTGAAAATGGATAATTCTAATGAAAAAAAACTAAGTAGAATCCAAGATGGTAATCTTCCCACATACAGTTAGTGCACGTCCGGCTAACAGGAAAAGGAATGAGAAGTAACCAACTGATGCGCCAGCAAAAGCTCTATCTGCAAAACAAAAATTATAAAAAAAATGTCCCTATCAGATCTATAAAAAAATTTGCTACACATGAGAGGGAAATGGTCGCAAAAATGACTTACCTTGAAATAACCCAACAATGAATGCTGCCAAAGCCAGCAAGAATGTGAGAAAGCAAACAAATAGCATCTGAAACCTTGTTAGGTAAAAATTGTTTGATGCCCAGAAGTGAATTACACCAATGGCAAGAATCAGAAGAAGAACAACCAACAGGAAAGCTGCACCAATCTACAAAATCCAATATAATTGTGTTATAATAGAAAAATCAGTATAAAGTAACAGCATTGTGCTCAATGGGAGTTCCATTAAATCTTGACTTACTGTCCAGGGTTTAATTGTAAACGTAATTGCTGAGATTGCACCAAGCAGAAGAGCCAAACCAATGGTAATAAAGATATAAGCACCTCGAGAAAGTTTCCAGTTATCATCCTTCCTGCAAACAGACACAGCACATATAAATTGTCTGATTTGCAAAATAAACATGATTAAGAAGCATAATGTTATACACAGTCGGAACATACCATTTCAGTAAACCTGATGACAACGACAACATTGCAGGTATGCAAATCAGTGGAAGCAATGCAGCAAGAAAGTCAGCCTTTGTAGGAATTTGCTCGATCCTGGAATTCACAACCTTCACATATGACGTTCCACAAAATGACACAAGAATTCCTACACAGAAAAATGTTATATGTGAGCAATAAAAATTTTAAAAAAGCCATTTGAATGTGCAACAAGATCGTTGTCACAAAAAAGGTGCATACACACAAAATATAAAAATTTACCTGCAAATAGTCCAACACAGAGAGCAGAGGAGAAGGAGAACCTATAAGTAGCAAACCATGACACAATCGGGAGAACACCAGTCACAGTCAATGCTATTGCAGAAACCACAGCCCAACCAATGTAAACTGATGATGCATATGGAGACAGAATACTTTTCTGATCAGCACTCCACCCCTTGTAGCTCAAGTCATCCAATGGCTTCACAGATATTATACCTCCAAGGGCCAGTAGAGACCCAGAAAATAAGGCTATACAGATGGGAAGAATAACCATCTGCAGAAAAATTATAATGGTTCCACAATTACAAAGGAAAACACGGGAACCCTAAAGCATGCGTAAATAATGATGCATTGACAATATGTATTCACCAAAAAAAAATGAAGAAGCGGAATGAGCTGCATGATTGAAGCATCAAACATCATACAATCAGCCACCACATCTTAAAGAAATTTATTGATAAATTTCAAGATATCTAACACTAGAATAAATATAAAAAA